>JAGKTI010006875.1:19415-39030 GCA_018397915.1 Birgus latro | reverse complement strand
ATCTTTCCTCTAAAACTGACATAGCAAGAAGCACAGTTACGAAAATAATTTTACGTGCCGCACTGAAGACGAAAGCAAAAACAACATTAATATATAAATTTATAATCTTAATTTTTTAATAGTTGTCAGGGTGGAAAACCAAGGTAGTAATTTAGCACCTGAAGGAAGAAGGAGGGAATAGGACGGGAAACACAGATATGATCAGTGATGTTGAATGATAGAGTCAGCAGGGACAGGAATAACATAGAGACAGAGGGTGGTTAGAGGTCAGAGACTAAAAACGAAATTCCAGGGTGGAAGGAGGTAGCAGGCAAAGGAGGGACAGTACTTCCTTCATAATTATGCATACACCGAGAGACTTTACTCCAGAGAAGAACAGAATATTTTGTTAATGAATAACCAAGTGGTGCCAGGCACAACAAACCTCGCCTAATAGCAGTTATTCTATTGCTGTTAAATACTGACTCATTTCTGCCATTTAGTGTCAGTGAACAATTAAAGTCTAAGGTAATGGCACAAATGCTCTCAAGTTATGCCCTCTGAAAATCCGTGGTTTTGCGGTTGACCTTTCAAGGTCACTCAAGGTCAAAGGTCATGCTGCCAAATGAAAGTCCATATGAGACATCCTATATCTTTGTAATAGTAAATATCTCTATCTTCAACGAGTTTCGAGTTATAGGCCCCTGAATATCCATGACCTTGAGTTTGACCTTTCAAGGTCACTTATTGTCAAAGGTCAAGGTACCAATTAAAAACCCATATGGGATATCCTATATGTTGATAATAATAAATATCTATCTTCAACCAGTTTCGAGTTATAGCCCCCTGAATATCCGTGACCTTGAGGTTAGCCTTTCAAGGTCATTCAAAGTCAAAAGTCTTGGCGCCAAATGAAACCTCATATTACAAGTTTCTGTTGGTTCGTAATAGTAAATATATCTTTAACCGTTTTCAAATTATAGCCCTCTGAATATCCATGACCTTGATTTTGACCTTTGAAGTTCACTCGATTACCTCCAAAGTTTAATCACTTTCTTTGGGGACCAATGCCCACATATCCTGAAAGTTTCATATGATTTCATTCAGCTGTTTTTCTGTAATGTTGCTAATAAACAAACAAAGAAACTCAACCAAAAACAATACCTCGTCGGACTCCGTCCTGGCGAGTAAATTAAGAGATAGTAATAATAGACGAGGGTATATGTTAAGATGGATGGTAACACGGGAACACCGCGTGACTATTGTCCTTTCTAAAGATATTTTAAATTTTTTCCCTAGAAACTAGTATATGATAACGACGGTGGCTTCTTCAGGCAAAGAAGGAAGCTTCCAACCTCTCTCGCCCACGCCCACCTGACCCTCTCGTCAATTCAAGCAGATAACAGTACGAAAGAACACTAACCTACACGAAAATACTGACAAGGAAGCTGTTAGTGAAGGAGAGACAAAACATTTTCTGGCCAGTTACAACCATTAGAGTAGGAGTTCCCAAGTGTGTGTGGGGGGGGGGATTCTTTCACGGGGAAAATTTGGACATTCCAGGAGAGTGGGATAAACCAGAAGGTAAAAATGGCCAAAACAGTGTTTGGATGTCCTGATTTTGTCGAATATATGCTTGATATATTTTAGGACTAAATTGTTCAGACTTTTAACTAGTGTCTGTTTAAATTATTGAGCCAGATTTTTGGCCCTAAAACAATCACCATGCTACATATAAAACTACAGAAACAGTATACATATTCCTTCAACACTGTAAAAATCTTCATAGGCAATACTGCTAGTTTTCTAGCTGTTATACGTTAAGAGTGTCGCTAAGTGGGGGAGAATCTCTCCTAATGGGGAGGCAGGGTAAATTACCCGGTTTGGGAGTTGAGGCTGGTTCTTCATAGAGTTTCTGGCAAATGTGGAGCAGACTATGGAATATCTGGGAGCCTCTGCTTATGAGGGAATAATGGGTAACTGCTTAAAGTTTTTCTTTTTTTTTTAATGTGTCCGACTCTGGACACAGGTTTCACAGCCTGCTACTCAAGGCCCAGTAGTCCTCCTATATACCATACACCTCTCTATATGTCACCACTTTGGCGGTAACACCCGCCGTCTATACTGAATGCATGCTAGGGCTGTCTCATACAGGACTGGTGTATTGGTATTAGCGGGGGTATTTTTGCGCCATGTCGGCGGGTGTTCTGGTAGATCAGTAAAGACTGATTTCATGAAATTCAAATCCTAAAACTGTTCCCTGTCCCAGCGAGGATTTGAACCTGGGTCCGGTAGGACTGTAGGCCACCTCTCTACCGATTGAACCACCGCCTTTCCTCATAATATAATTACCTTTCATATCTACATCCTTGATAGAGTTTGAAAAATATAATTCATTTCAATTATGGTTGGTTAGGTTTGAAAACGACTCCAGCTTTCTGTAATGTTAGCTATTTTATTAGCATTTTATACTCTCTGTCTCTGTCTCTGTCTCTCTGTCTGTCTGTCTGTCTATCGACAATTTTTTTGGATTAGGTCAGGTTAAGTCCAGGGAGTGCCAGAAAAAATGGCGATCTCGCGCAACGCGACACGCGAAAATATGCGAAAATCGCTTTCTCGACTTTCTGGTCAAAAATAGTTATTGTGGGTCTCAAGAACGTTATGGAAACAAAGATAATCGTATTTGCATACATTTTGTCATGATTACTAGTTAATAGCGCAAAATTTTTGCTAGCGAGGACTAATATATATATATATATATATAGAGAGAGAGAGAGAGAGAGAGAGAGAGAGAGAGAGAGAGAGAGAGATAGGGTTACAGTGATGGTAACCATCATCTCCCCCTCTTCTTCTCTTTTCTCGTCTTTTCACAGTTTTCTGCTCCTCACGTATTCCTTCCACCACTCCCCACCATTTTTTCATACCTCGTACTTCTTTCTCTCTCCTTTTATCCTCTACTTTTCTTAAATCTTCATCTTCCATTCTTGCTTTTATTCTGTCTAGTCGTCCGTCAACAGCGATTTACTGGATCACACACTTTTTTTTCCATCTCCTCCTCTTCCTCTTGTTTCAGCTCAACTTCTCTTCCTGGCACCTTTTCCTCACTTTCTCGTCCCCACCTCCATTCACTGTCTCCTCTTCCTTTTTTGTTGTTTTCCCTTCTCACATTCACATTCTGCTCACAGCTTCAGGATCTTCACTTTATAATCCTCCAACACATAAGTCCCTACCACCTTTCTTCCCTTTTCCTTCAGTGTTCTACTCTTTCCCACAGTTTCTCAGTCACTTACTATCCACTCCCTATTTCCCATCTTCCATTTTCAGCCCTTCAATTCTCTTTTGCCTATCTCTCTTCCTCTATTTCTATCCCTCCCTCTCTTTCATATTCTGTCACCTCCTTTGTATTTTACCTTCCTTCATTTCTTCTCCCGATCCCTCACTGTTTTTAATGGCATAATTTTCTCTCTTTTTTCCAGATATTTTTGCCTTAGGTCATATGTTCCTTTTCTCCCGATTTCCTGTATTTTCCTTCGGTTCCTATTCTTCTTTTCTCATTCACATTTTTTCATTCATTCCTTTTCCTTCCCTAAATCTCTAGTTCGGTATCTCCCCCCCCCACCATTATCCCTCATGCATTCTTTCCAGTATCCGTCATTATCACTTTCTTCCCATCCACACACAACTCCACACTCGTCCTGCCTTCACCTCCTCAGACTCTCATCACGCACTTATTTCCGTACTCTAACCTGAGACATTCACCCTTCTCGTTCCATGCAGATCTCTCCCTTTTTTTTCCCTTTATTCCTGTGTTTACCTTTTTTATTGTCTTTTTTTTTTTTTTTTGCTAACTTCCTTTCTTTCTCTTCCTTCTCATTTTCTTCGTTATCTCTCCTATATCCTCTCCACCGCCTCACTCTTCTGCTGACGTTTTTCATTGCTTTATAACTCCGACGCTCACTTTCCATCTGTCTCTTTCTTCTCTTCTTCTCCCCGTTGTCTTCCTCCTTTTCCTGCCTTTTATTATTGTTTTCCACCTTTACTTAACATTCCTTACTGGCTATAAATCGACCACCATCTTAGTTCCTTACATCCCGTTGCTCCGTATGTGAACTCTGGCAAACTTTTTTATTTTTTGTAAATCCTTCTTCTCCTTCCATTTCCTTTATTATTCTTTAATCTCTGTTTTTGACGCATTTTATCATTCCGTATATTTCCCCCTCCATTTTCGCTTCCTCCACCTTCATCCCTCTCCTTCATGCACATTTTCACTCTCATCACCGTGTCCCCTCTCAGCCTACCTCTCCCTCTCTTCGTTTCACATATTCTAATTCTCCCCTACATCGTATTAATTGTTCAACCTCATTTAACCAACTGCTTCTTGCTTTTCCTGTTGTTCCTCTTCCTGTTCCACTTATAATACATCATTGTCACATTCGTCCCCCTCCACACCCACCACTCCACAGTGATCCACTTCCCCCGCCTTCACCACCACCGCTCATATCCCCCGGAACTTCAGATGTGTACTCCATCATTACTGACCGAATGCACGTGATAGGTAACAATCCACAGCTCTGTGTGTGTGTGTGTGTGTGTGTGTGTGTGTGTGTGTGTGTGCGTGCGTGCGTGTGTGTGCAGCCTTTCACCTAAACCTTCCATATCACTCTAGTCCATCTTCTCATTCTTTCATCATCCTTGCTTTCACGCACTAAATTGTTAGCATTCTATCGCCCTCTTTTTCACTGGGTCGAAACTCTCCTAACTATTTCATTTAACTCCTTCAATTCAATTACGTCTTTCGGTTTCATTTTTTTTCTCTCCCTCTACCAACAGGCTTCAAAGAACGGTTCGTTCTGAAGAGTTTAATGTTAATTTTATCTAACCTCAGTGGCTGGAAGAGTCTCTCCTGAGCTGCATCAATCGTTTGGTATTAGCATCAGCGAAAAACAAATGTGTATCGTAGTCGAGATATTAACTACGCGTGTACCGTCCACCTTCACCACCTTTCGTCTCCGCTTGATCACACTTGAGGTGTGTGAATTTTAGATTTGTGTTAACCATGTACCCAGAATCCTTCTTGCAGTCTAATTTATCAGTGTCTGCATCGCCTATACTATATCTGTATCCCTATGAGTTTACTAACACCAAGTACTTTATATTGATTACACTGAAGTCCTCTTGATATTTCCCTTAATGACTGAATAATATTACAGTGGTCCTCGTCAATGCTAGTAAATTCAGTCACAAACTGGTGGTGCATCCTTCTCTTCTGGCAACAACAAATTTACTTCTGTCCAATTCATTAACTCAAAACTAAAATAATATGGAGGTACTGCATAGCCGTCCACACTGGAAGGTGAGGAGAGCGCTGGAGCGAGCACGAAAGCTATTTTTTTTTTCCGTAATTGTATGAGTATGGCTGCATAGTTTTTAAATAGAACATCTTGGTACTGAGAGTGTTACTTTTATCTTGCTCGAGAATATGGTGGCACAATTTGAGAATCCAGTTAAGTAACACTCGTTCCATTTTCATGGAGTATCTTTTGATAAGCGCAGATCTGCTGTAGCTTTAATCGATTCCGTAATAATACAGTTTTGGTGTTGTGATCTACCTGCCTATTGAGAAATTTATCTGATATTATTCTCGTTCGCTTAAGAAATAAACCTAACCCATTCCTTGTCCCGCCTGGCAGCTCTCCAGCTCTCCCCTCGACTTGCACATAAATTTACCGGGCCCTTTCTCTCGCCCTCAGCCTCCTGCCTCGCACTCCCTTCTTCCCTCTCACGTCTTTCTGACACTCCCTTTATTTCTCATGCAGACTTTTCCATGAATATTTTCTTTGCCTCAGATACTTGTATACCGAGACCTGGTGGCTTAGTGAAGGTATAACGAATCCAATCTCTGACAGGTGAATGAAGCTTCTTTTAATATATTTATTTTTAACCCCAAAGGAGTATGGTAGTCTCCTGTCTCACTGTATATGTTATAGGTCTGGTAGCCTTATCCTGGGGCTTTACACCCCACAGGGGTAATATAGAAATGACTGTAAGTAGCTACTTTTTTTTTTTTTTTTACCAGGGATAGAAGTGGTGGGTAGCGGCGATCACTATCCACTCACTTGATGTAATACTGTCTACTTCTTGCTTCACCTTTATCTCTGTCTCTGTGTCTGCCTTCTTCTCTTCCTATTTCTCCCTTTCCTTACTGTCACTTTATATTACTCTGCTTTCCATTTCATGCGGCTTTACATTGAATGACAAGCTTAATGATTTCCTGTAACCCAGGAAATCATTTACAACGCTGTGTGGTAATCATATAACTAAATAATGAGGTGATGTGGTGCCTACTATGGCGCTCTTAGTAACTGGGTAGCCACACAAATGCGACGTTCATACAGGAACCAAACCTTCACACTTTTCCCCGCGCCTCGCACTCACAAGGCGCCGTCAACCACATGGGAACACCAGTTCACTGCACGGGACGACCCTGTAGGAGAGGCTGCTTGCCTGTGGTTGATGGGCCAGACAAACTAGGGTTGGTCAACAACAACAACAACAATAAAACCAGGAATAATGAAAGCATATCACATTGTTGCGAATGAAGAAAAAAAATCATTATGCATTATGTACCGAGTTACAAATAATGTAGCTGCAACCGATACTCAGCCTCTGCTACTGATAGATGCACAGATAGATATACAGACAGGCAGCTACATGTAGGGAAGGATGAACAGACAGAAAGACAGAAAGGCAGAAATACATATTTAATAGCTGATGTTGATAACTATCTCTGTGTATTGCATTCGAGGTTGAATGGAGGCCGTGTCTTACTCCCAGACATTCAAACCTCTCTAAGGGGATCACTTTTTAAAAATCAATAAATGCGGCCAATAGCTTAGTTCAGTCACCTAATCATAATGTTCTGGATTACGGTAGTCTTACGCTCGAATGGCGGCAATACGGTTAGAACTGTTACCTTCCATCAAGTTATCTATCTGTATCTGTCTATCTATCGATCTATCTACATACATACATACACAGATACAGTAGCTAGATAAACAGTCTGATCGAGTGATCGAGAGAAGCAAACAAAACTTGAAAGCACTTAGCGAGCTCATACCTCAGCCAACGCCATTGCCATTAAAAAGGATCCGGATCCGTTGAGATATTGTGTGGAATACACAGGGTCTGGATCCCCCTCCAAATTTAATCAATTGTTCCTTGACCCGTGACCCACTCTTCCAGAAAATTTTATTGAAATTCATTGACAACTTTTGGAGATATTGTGCATTATACATAGGATACGGATCCGGATCCGCTCCCCCCTCAAAAAAATAATAATAATAACAATAAATAAATCTTTCTTGGCCCATGGCCCACCCTTTCACAAAATTTCACTGAAATTCAATGAGAACTTTTGGAGATATCGTGTGGGCAAACAAACAAACAGACAAACGTAGGTGAATACATAACCGCCTCCAACTTCGTTAGCGGAGGTAAAAATAGATAAAGATACATTGCTGTTTCCCAAAAAACTTCAACCTACAGCTGTTCAAGTCCAAGTGTTACAGATATTTTATGAATAGAGGACGCCAATAGCTTGGTGTATGGATTTTTTTTTTTATCATTTGTTTTTCCTTCCTCTGTTCTGTTATTTGAAAAAAAAAAAAACATAAATGAAGAGATTAATAGACAAATGGCTGGGTGAATGGATGGATGGATATATATAGTTTCAGTCAGATAGCAAGACAGGTACAGAAACTGACACACAGACAGATAAACTAATGCCAGACATTGCCTTTTCAGCATGACAAAAGAATTATCAAACCATATTCAGAAAAAAATAAAGATATGGAAAAAATGTAGAAAGACCAAGGAAAAATTAGTGTTTGAAAGTAGCTTTGAGAAGTTTGAAGTTGCACTTGCCTAAATGATACAGAAAGGGCACTGGAAAATGACAGGAAAGGAGTGAAATGTAGAAAAGTTAGACTGTAAATGTGGAGGAAATGATATGGGAGAGAAAAGGAAAAGAGTGAAAGGAGGGAGAGGTGGTGGCGTTATTCTTGTGCAGGTCTCAGGACTGTCAACACTGCAGCCTAACAACAGGTGCTTCAGGCCTGCTGTCACTGGGCCGCTGTCCTGGCTTTCGGCTGTTGGTGGCAGTGGCTGTGGCTGTGTTGGTGTGGCTGTGGCTCAGTGGTTACACAGTGAGAGTTTTGTCTTGTGTAGGTGGTGGTACTGTGGTTATGGTGGTGTGGTGCGGGAGTGGCTGTGGTGGTGTGACTCTGATGTGGCTGCAATGGTAATAATTGCCCTCGTCAAGGAAGTTATGTTTTTCTCTTTGGCACGGTTTATTTATCAGTGAGTGTCTCTCCTTCCAACTATTAGCTACATATGAAATAAGATGTATAAAAACCACGAATTGCTGTGGATCATTAAAAAAAAACGCATGGGAAAGTTTTGAGAACAAATAACAAGTAAGAAAGTTCAGTCCCAAAAAACTTAAATGGCTGATGGTTCTGCCTTGACAGTTATGTTCTGTATATGGTTTTGGTTGGTGTTGGTACTGTGGTTGTGATGGAGTGAATGTGGTAACACTGTGGTAGCGGAGGTGTGGTGTGATTATGGTTCTGGCAATGCTGGTGTGAGTCTAGTAGTATTATGGTAATAGTTGTAGTTTTGTTTTAATGGTAGCCCTGGTTGTGGTGATAATGGTACTATTAATGTAACCTTATGTTGACCAGGGAGGCTCTTTGCTCTTATAGTTGCGTGGTAATGTGTGGTATGGTTGTGCTGGTAAGATGGTGTGACAGCGAAGTTTTGCTGTGAGTCCTGTAGTAAAAAAAATGCTATGCTGTGATTATGGTGGTAATGACATGGCTTGGATGGTATATTTTTGTTGCTGGTGTTGGTTGTCACTGAGGAACTGGTAGTGACCAATTCTGTGTTGCTGGTAGTGTGGTTGTGATAGTATGGTTGGGTTGCTGTTGGTGTATTTCTGGTAGTATGGTTGTGTAGTTGGTTGTGTATTGTGGTAGTATGGTTGTGAGGCTGATGGTGTGGTTCTGGTAATATGGTTGTGTTGGTGGTGGTGGTGGTGTAGCTGTAAGCAGTCTGGTTGTGCAACTGTGGTTGGTTATTTTACTTAAGTTGTTTGTGTAGTTCTAGCTTTTGAAATAAGCCATGCGTTTAAGAAAGTGGTTTCCTAATTGTACAGGTGATCCAAGTTGGGTGGGATATCAGAGCCTCCGTATCTTCTTGTTTCTCAGTTAGCTTTCTTTGCCACACCACTGTTTCCTGCTCTCTGGTCCATCTGTTTTCTTTCCCTCAGCAAAATCCCCTACACTCTGTTCCCTTCATACGGTTTAAGTTTTCTTTGCCACACTCTTATTTCTCCCCATCCAGCTTCCACGTCTCTCTTGCAGTAATCGCTTCCCAAATAGTGCTTCCGCTTGCCTTTCCTTCCCACACACTTTTTGTCATTCACAATGAGGACATTTTTAGCAGCCCTTTTTAGCAGTTTTCCCTCCCAAGTTCAGGTGCTTAAGAGCCAAGAGAAAAAATGAAAACTCAGCATGAAGAAGCTCCTGTCACTTAGGACTTTCTCACTCCTTCTCTATCAGTAGTAAGGATTTTATCTGCATTCTCAAAGATCATTTGTAACAATGGTCAGTTTTATAACAATTGTCCTCATTCTTTCCCTTACCTGCGACACATGGAAAAAACTTGATCCAAAGTATGATTGTGATGATGATGATAATGATGATGAAGAAGAAGAAGAGGGCGAGAATGACGAGAAGCAAAGTGGAGGGGGAAAGAGGAGGAAACGAAAGCCAAAAGAAAAGGAACGAAATTATTATACCATCGTCCAGGTGTGTAGAAGATAATAATTCTTAGTTTGCGTAACTTTCCTACATACATATGGAAAGAATATTTTTTGAGACTCGCTCGTAATCGTAGAATACTTTTTCTGAAAGCACGAAAAATCGACTAAATTGCTGTTTTTATCTTGAGTTCCTACATTCAGTTCCTTGGATCCCACTTTTAGTTGATACTCAATAGTTCTCTTTAATGTTACTGCATTTAAATCATGTGATATTCTGAAGAAATGTGGAAGACTGCACACACACACACACACACACACACACACAGGTATACCAAATAACACTGAGATATTTGAGCAGACAAAACACACATCGGGTCAGTCAGGGAATACGTGTGTAGAGCTGTGGTGTTGGGTCACTAATAAACTCACCAACCAGTAAGGCGACGCACGATAAACAGAGTATTTTGAGCCTGACTGTTCTTGGGGATAGCCACTTGCACCATCTCCTTCCCGTTGTCTGTGTTGGTACGGAGGTCAGATCAAGGACAAACACTAATTCTTAATCTTTATTTATTGTTCCTCTTCTCGTTTTCATTTCCTACATCTCAGCATCATTTATTCATTATATCATCGTTCAAAGTTCATCTCTTCGTTATGCTTCCCGAATCCGTTAGCTCCTTGCTGTTCACATGTTGAGTTCCTCTCCGTCTTCTTATTGGCTTCATTCCTTAGCTACTCTGTTTCATATCAAGTCTCTTTGTACATTCAGTATCCCTAGTATCGTTTCTCGCAACAAATTCTCGATACCCATTTTTTAAAAGCTGCAGCTGGATGATTACATTCGTCTAATGGAGAGGAGGATCTCTTATACTAACTGGATTAATTATAGTCATATCTCGTCTCTGCATTTCAAAATCTCTGTCTGCGGATGGGAAGAATTGTCGTCACACATACACACATACAGATAAACAGTATACAGGTGCAGAGGAGGTGGTAAGGAGCCGCCTAGTCGCACCACACTACTACCCACTGACATTCACACTGCAAGACATGGGTAGGTAAGGTGAACTAATTATTTCAATAAAGGATTATTTGTATTTACTGTGGACAGTTTAGTTTATGTCGAGTTTCAGTGAAGTTATCTGCCTGTGAGCCATGTCTTTTAAACTGACTGTGACCTACATCTGTATCTGTATTTCTCTCTACTACCATCCATTTAAGGTCCACTACAGAATGGTACCTTCTGTTCAGAGAGTGACGGCCAGAACTATCACTTCCTCATGTTGGCGAAGGAAAAGTAG
Organism: Birgus latro; assembly: GCA_018397915.1. Lineage (NCBI taxonomy): Eukaryota > Metazoa > Arthropoda > Malacostraca > Decapoda > Coenobitidae > Birgus > Birgus latro. Next base: position 27,927 of record JAGKTI010006875.1, on the reverse strand, counting down.
GGAAGTGGTACGTGCAGGAAGAACGATGCATGAAAAGTCGAAGAATTGTATTAGCTGTATTTATCTGTGTCTGAAGTTGTCAACGTCATTGATAGAACCAACAGGCTGCGAACACTTGCAAACATATGGCTGGGTATTAATCAACCAATTCAATAATCCAGCACACGGTGGGCTGGAACCCTTGATTTAAATCCAAACCCATCACGAGATACGTGCGCTGCCACCGAGATGCCCGAAGTAGTAGCAGTGTGACCAGGTATCTCGAAATTAAGGGATCTTTCTTTTTTATTTCCTTTGTTTTTGATTTCTTTCGAAGCCAGAACATTAGTGAATGTTTAGCGCTTAGAATATTTTTTTTACATAACTAAGCAAAATGTTTATACAAAGCTCAGTTTTCCTAATGCTGGAGATATATAAAAAAAAATAATAATAATAAAACTTCCTTGCCAAGGAGTTGTAACTCCGGGAATCAGGACTCTCTAGCCGAAACAGATTTACCATCATTTCTCTTTTGCGTTTTAAGGGTGTGAGGCCAGGCTTCAAAATTTTACCCCTGCCTTAACACTGTAGTCAGGTACTTCTCCTGAGTGTGGCCTCACCTCCATAAATTACCTGCGTCAGTCCTAACGTAATGGCCCACTAATGGATGTGGACAGGTGGGACAAGGCGGAAGCAGGGACGGAAGGAGGGAAGGCAAAAGGAGGCAAGAGAGAAGAGCGAAGAAAAGAGGAGAGAGAGAGAGAGAGAGAGAGAGAGAGAGAGAGAGAGAGAAGAGGAAAACTGCTGAGTATTGGATTGGGAGGATTGACAGAAGTGATGGAAAAGGCCAGGGAACGTATTACAAAAGCGGAAGTGCCAGTCGGCTTTGAGAGAGAGTTTTACCGGAAATGGACTAAATGTTGGGGAGGGATAGAGTATTGGAAAGGGAGCAAACCTGGAAGGCGAACAGGAAATAGCTGTAGGATTAATGAGAATTTACTTGAGTTTTTCTGGAGGTGGATGAAACTAACAACAGGGCTTTGCCAGCATCTAATAAAACTGAGTCTCTCTCTGTGTCTCAACCTACATCCATTACTCTCTGGAAATCCTCCGACCTCCCGGCCATCACCCTCTGCTGTGAGGTTGGTCTATCTCGCGTGAAAGTTGTTGATCCACCGATTTTAGAGGAGACTAGAAAGAAAGTGAGGAGAGGGACAGAAATGCGCAGTCTTATCTTATCACGTCTTTCTTAACAATTGGTATAACAAAATAATACCTCGTATAAAAGAAAAAGTGGATAATATTGCCTTTAAGTTACAGTTCTATTCAAAATGTCCCGCCAACACGAAATTACACTGAGTATAATGAGTGATGTGTCAGTTTACATTCATACATATTATGTCATTATATATTTGAAATATTCGCCTCCACTTACGATGTGTGTCACTGCTCTTTTCAATAACCGTCATAGGCGACGTAATAAAACGTTGATCTGACCCGTTTAGTGTGGACATGCAGTTTGCATGCAGCTGCAACATACAATCAAATATTAACCTAATTCATGGTATAGACAGATGATTTATTAAATGAGACGTCTTGAAGTTCAGTGGCTAACGCGCCATGCGGAATTAAGCTTGCACAGAATGTATGCCAAGGAACCTCTTTAGTCCATAGGAATATGACCGTGTGTGTTAAGGAGGCTCTCTGGCATCTCTTCCTTACTAAGGTAATATACATATTAAACACTGACATTCACCCATATGCTTTTTTCAGAAGCCATCGGAAACAGAAATAAATAATATGCAAGAGAATACTAACACCTAATATACACCTGACGACGCCACGAATATTTCATTCGTGCCTCTCCAGACCGTTTTCTTCCGCTATAGAGAGACTTTTAAACAAAAGGGACATCCCTTATTTGAATGAAATAATTTGTTCGTAACTTGATTTGAATAGGATAAACGTCTTTGTAATTAAACCTACCTGCTTAAGGCAGTGTGTGGTGAAGTAAGAAAGTGTCTGTGTTGGCTACTTAGATATTTCGTACTGCTTGGGAGGCGCTGGCGACGCGAACTCACAACCTTGACAACTTATGATCACGTTTCTTTAACCACAAAACTGCTTTTAATGGAAGAACAAGAGGCGTGGGAGCAATATGCACTCACTTTTCCTTGTTTTTCATCCAAAGAATATATTGTTCAGGACAGAATATTCATATCATTAATATTCATGAATCAGAGTGGAGGTAGGAGGGAAGGGGCCTTTTTTTATGGGAGGTGAAGGGTCCCTAATAAAGGGCAGAGCGTGACATCAATAACGAGGGAAGGAACACAATGGTGGGGGAGGGTAGGCATCCCAGGAAAGAAGGAAAAATATATTGAACCGAACGGGACTTTATTCAACCAAAAGGTGGAAAAAGGGAAAGTAGTATGCGATGAAAAAATAGGAAAGTATGCGAGAGCGTCTAGTAAAAATTTTGTCAGAGAGAAAAAAAAAAAAAGTCAGATATCCACTGAAAGAATGAAAGATTTTTTGAAAGGAGAGGACTTGGGTCTAAAAAATATTAAAGGTGAATGAACGACAGCCCTAAAAGAAAAAGAAAAAATGTTAAAGCGCATCTGAGTTGTTTTTCAAAGCCGGAACTGTATTAGGTGGGCTGAGCATCCGAATGAGGAAAGAAGGACATGAGGAAGGAGAGGGTAAATTTTGACATACAAGGAGGGCCGGTAATGCGAAAGTAAACGAAAATATACGGCAGAATTTCCTGGACATAAGAACAAGGAAGTAAGATGTAACTAAATTTAACTGAAGAGGAAGGTGCTTTTGTTCTAAAAGAAACAGAAGATGGGTGGAGAAATAACTAATAGATAGAACTGTACGTGAAACTGGCCTAGTGAAAATACTTAAAGAGATTGAAGAAAAAATGTAAGAGGACCGTCATAAGTGTGAAGATGGAAGGATATGCTGAACCAAGGAGTGGGTTTGGCCTATGGGAGAGAGAGAGAGAGAGGGGGGGGGGGAGCTTTGGTGGTGGTGGTGCGTGGATATGGTAAGACATCCGTGGGGGGAAGGCAAGGTATTTTGAAGTATAGTATGGTTTTGGCCTAAGAGACAGAGGAATAGATAACAAACTTATGAACAGATGTGAATGAAAGTATCTACGAGTAACTGAGACATAGAAAAAGATGGGTGGATATTTAAGAATATGACAAAATGGTAAGTTAGTGTGGAATATTAGATTGCCACAAACTACTGTTAATGATAAAAATACTTTAAGAACAGCGTGGTTGATATGTACAAACCTACTGTTTTCTTAATATCTCTTTGGAAACAGAACAGAAAGTATGATAAAAAAGAAAAAAGTGTACTTGCAAACATGTTTTCATTTTCGGTTTTTCACCCACTTCCTTAACTCTCCATTGTTCCTCTCCTGTGCCACTTCAGCAATTAATACTTTTCTTTCGTCCAAGTCACTTCATGTTCGAATAACCTTTTACCATGAAACAAATATTCCCCTAATCTAGTGTTTTGCAGACTGCACTTTATACAATATTATTATTTACGTTTTCTGTTTATATTTACTGATGGTACAGTGTGCATGTATAACACAGAACGAACCATTAACTGTTCATTGTATACAAAGCCTCTACAGCCAAGTAGAATACATATCTACCAGCCTGATACGGCAGATGCTCTAGGACTCGTAATGTGATATTTTATTTATTTATTTATTTATTTTTTACGTACAGGGAACCCATGAGGAAGCTGCATGCTATCGTCAGAAGGCCTCCCCTAAAAGAAAATAAGAAAACCAATGCCTCAGAATGAAGAGAGACGCGGCTTGAAAATTACTGCAAGTAATTGTGTCCTCTATACCATTTTTAATGAAAAAAAAGAAAAATGGAACGAGATGGTTACTGGAAGAATAGCCAACAGCTGCTCTTTCCAGGGAACAATAAACATAATGACCAAGAAATCAAAATCCATTCATCCATTCACTTCGAAATCCCTGCACACATTGTGACGAAGGACTGGAGACCATTACCAGAAGGAAATACAGGTTCAATAAAAAGGTTCCAGAGACAGAAATTAGTAGAATTTTGTAATCTTCCGAAATTAGCAGCTGAAGCTCCAAGTGTCTAACATATATAACTGACAAACTGCAATCGTCAGATGTGACTAGCCTGGTGCTGTGTTACAGAGTGTACTCGACTACGAAGTAAACAATCCCATCACAGTATACTCTTATCATGGACTGCACAAATGACTGGCAGAAATTGGTTCTTGCATACACAGTCGCCATCGCTGTTTAAATTCCGCCATGAATACACAAACCGAGAGTAACTTAACGCTGGTGAATGGGAGGCAGGATGGGGAATAAGATGACTGTCCTTGGAGACAAATGAATGCCACTAAAATCTAAATGGATCATTGGAAATCGATGATGGCCTCTTCACGTGATAATTCCACCTTGAGAGTCTTGAAGTAAAGCTGATAAATCCAAAGGTGAATTTTAAACACACACACACACACACACACACACACACAGTCAAACTCCTATTACATGTAAACGAGACGATGCTGCAATAGCCAGTATCACGGAAGAGTAGTAACAATCAGTACCTCTGGTTGCATTACCTGTTTGGAAAAAAAAAATTGTGATTCGAACCAGTGGTCACATAACAAGATTTCCCTCTCAACTGAACACATCCGATGATACAGGTTTCATTGGTTTCGAAAGCTCTCTTGGTGGATTACTCACCTTAAGTAGGAAAGGAAATATACTACAAATTCCGTCCTCGGGCTGAAGTAATGCTCATCGCATTTTTTGTTTTTTGTTGATAAATTAAAGAAGCAACAACTTATACAGACACATACCTATGCCCTACACAGAAGACATGGACGATACAGTGTATGTGGACAGACTTATGGACTGATGCGTAATATATGTACTCTTCCGTCAGTAGTAAGCCAGCAAGAGACAGCATATATCACATTCACCTGGGTTTAGGAGGCTCCCTACCACTTCTTACCTGCCAGTTGTAAAGTGTTTGTAGTGGATGCATAATATTTTACCGTATATTTATATTTATACATAAACTTTGTAAACCATTAAAAAATATATAATACGATTAATATCCTCAGTGTCATTCGTGAATTACCTTGGAAAGACTCCTATCCTTTAAAACTGACGTAACAAAGACTGCATGTGCTGAGCCGACTCTGTTCCTTCTTTAAACCTGCTATGTTGCTGACTCCGTGCAAGGATCATTTTCAACTCATTATTGTGTGTGTGTGTGTGTGTGTGTGTGTGTGTGTGTGTGTGGTTAGGAGGTACGTCATCAAACAGCATCACATAATATGGTCGTATCAATATTTCCTTATTTTATTTTTTTTCACTGATAATTCCCCTCGTGTCACAAATTCTTACCAGCTTCTGTCTGTCGTACACCTTCTTGCTAAACTGTCATTATATTACTGCCACTGACCCCTCCACTTCAGAGACACATTTTTTTTCTTATTGCTACTTCCAGATTATTTTAGACGACAAGAGCCTCGCAGCTCTATCGTGGCGTTCAGCACCTGTCCAAATTACAGCCGTCTCTGAACCACACATCCCTTTGGAGCAACTGGTTTGCGACCATATCGAGCAGCAAAGCACTGACGCAAATTAGTACCCCTTTCTGAACAGTTTCCACTATCAACTCCACACCCACCACCACCACCATCACAGCTGCTACTACCACAACCACCACCACAACCACCACCACCACAGCCTCAACCACCATCATCATCACATTTACTACAAGCACCACCCACCACCACCATAGCTACCACGAATATCATCATCATAGTCACCACCACCATCAACATCACCTCCACCACAACTACCACCATATTTTGCTAAATAAAATCGTCTGTTCTTAGCATCAGTGAAGTAATAGGCATCGGACCGTAGATGCTCTCTCTCTCTCTCTCTCTCTCTCTCTCTCTCTCTCTCTCTGTTCGAAGAGTCATAACACCCTAATGTGTATGTGAGTGAGGTGGAGGGAGGGAGAAGGAGAGGGAGACCAAGGATGAGATGGAGGGATGGAGTGGAGAGGTGTATATGAGCGAGGGGTGTGTGAGCTGGGAACAGGGCAGTGAAATGGCGAGGAGCAGGGAGACATGGAGGCGATTTGTTTGTGGCCACTCCTTACGGGATTGAGACGTCTGGCAATAGACAGACAGATAGATCAAAATGAAACTGACCCATATGAACCCCAGCTCCAACCATGCTTCCTAGTTTCATCAGATTGGCTGCACACACACACACACACACACACACACACACACACACACACACACACACACACACACACACACAGGATTATAGAATATTTATTTTACGACACACGTCTGGTACTGAAGCGATTAATGATGGCTGCATCTGGCCTCTCTTGTTAGAAAAGATTTTCAGGATTTGAAACTAATCCTCTGGCTGAAACAGTAATACTGCGTTCGGAGGGCAGTTGTAAAAGATGAAGCCCTCTTTTCTGAACAGGCTGCTTGCACGCCAACCCAATATGACAGACACACAACACTCGGATATACATAAAACGCGTATCCCATTAAATATTCTAATGCAAGGATTACACTTCCCTTTTAAGTTTTCCATGTGCCTCGGGGGTAAACTCCCGAAAAGTCTTAATTAGCCGCTCTCTCCCTCTGCCGACACCATCCAGGCTTTCAAGAGCTAGATTCAGACATTTTGAATGAAAGTGACCATGCTTAGGTGTTCGTTGCTTTGGCTTTCTCTGAAACTGAAGATTTTTTCATCCATTTACCTTCTAGTCCCGTATATCTGCAAAAAATAATCTGGCTGAGGAGGAGCTGCTTCATGTTCTTCTTAAGGCACGAATATAAAAGCTAGAGAGCTGGATCCCTACAAGCTCGTCAAGATCAATGGACACTGAAACACTGTTAGTCTCAACACACTCGTGACCGCGACACATACAAAAGATGTGTCTGTGTCCGCTTCTCCTCTGTTCCCTCTCGCTTAGCCACCCTCATCTGAATTTTAAATATAAGGGACAGACGCGGCGGAATACTTCGTGCCAATGTTACAGCAACCACCAGGGACATGGCCTGAGGCACGTCGCATGAACACACATTAACAATCACTCACATCTTCACTATTCTGCATTAGTCTGATAAAACTCAGGTTCCTACGACACACACACACACACACTGAATAATGACGTCTCTGCCGTTATCTGCAATAGTTATCCCATGAGAAAAATAGTAGTGATCCCATGAGAAAATTGATCATTAATGATTTGAATGTTATTAATAGTGTATAGACACAGTCATTCTTAGATAAATAAAATCTCCCGATGGTTGCTACGGTGGAATATTTGAGTTGCGAGAGCGTTGTTGACGTCAGTAGCAACACATCTTCCCTTTTCGTTCACCCAATTGCCAAAGTCTTATCTCTCTCTCTCTCTACCTTACTCTTTTCACGTTCTTTCAGTGTCCCTCTCGGCTTCATTCCCCTCCCCATGTCACATTTTCCTTCCAGTTCCGTCTCCGCAACTGTCCGCTAACCCTAGGCCACACCACACGAACAAAACTTGTCCAACTCATTTCCTTTAGTGGGTCAAACTTTGTGTCGCGTTACTCTCTTGGGAGACAACCACTAAACGTTATTGTGGGAGCTTGCTTGGTACCACCCTCTTCCCTCCAGCATATCTTTAGCGTACCCTTTCTCTTCCTCCTTCCGTTCTAATATCATAAACCTACTCCTCATCTCTTCCTTTGCTCTCTCTAATCTCCTCCTTTCCTCCTCCTGTTCCTTCTTCTCCCTCTTCCACTTAAAACTTTGCTCCCTCCTCTCTCTTCCTGTTGTCTCTACTCTCTTTTCCTATCTTCCTTTCACCTCCTTACCTCACTTTCCTCCTTTCATTTTTCGTCTCTCGTGCTTTTCACATTTTACTTCACCCTATATTTCTTCCTCTTTCTATCTTTTCTTCCTTCCTTTTCTTCCTTTACTCCTTCCTGTCTCCTCTGTTTCTTCCTCCTGCCACTCCCATTCGTTCCCTGTTCCTCTTCTTTTCTTCCTACTTCTACTCGTACATCATTTTTCCCTTCTTCTGTCTTCCTTTCCTCTGTCTTCTCTTCTCCTCCCTTTGAGGGAGGTGACTGGAGGTATTTTGATCAGGTTATGCCACTAAGGGGAGTAGGCTGGTATTTAACCATTAAATGTACTGGGCCTGGATTCCTAAACATCGAATGGGGTACAAAAGGATTGGCCGCTAACGTTATTTGTTTTACTTGCTGTTTTTCATAGAGGGAAAGAAACACCGGGATATCCAATTGTCGAGGCCACCCCTCACAGGATGCAACAAAAGACATTCCTTTATCTCAGCAACAAAGCTGAACTGAGTAAAATCTGGAGCCGTGATTACAAACGTTCAGGAGCTACCGCATAATGTAAGATTACCTGGTTTTATCTTTTATCTTTACTTGTACAGCTACCAGCCACTTCACT
>JAGKTI010006875.1:0-11841 GCA_018397915.1 Birgus latro | reverse complement strand
CTTCCAAGAAAAAACAAAATCAAGATAACAGAGAGCCAAACTCAAGATCCATTCATTTCGACATGCCTGGACACACTGCGTTTGAAAGCCTGGAGACAATAGGCAGCAGGAAATATAGAAAGAGGAAGACAGTTTCAGGGATGACCTGTTGCGTACCTGAAGGACTGGGAGTAATGATTAGAAGAGGGATGCGAGTTTGTTGCCAGACGGGTGCTGCTTACCATCCTTAATTGTGGAGGGATGCAAGCAAACAGTTCAGAGGAGCAGTGACCATTGATGTAGCGATAAAAAAAAAAAAAAGAGATAAAGATGAAAAAGTGCGGCGAAGAGACAGAGGTTGAAGGGAGCCAGTAAGAGGATGAGAGTTAATGAGCCGAAAAGTGTTTTACTCCACCTTGTTGAAACGAGCTGTATGTGGAGAGCCTCACTACATGTGAGAGTTTTAGTCCACACAGGGGCGAATAAAACCTGTGTATAAAGTCAACGACTGTTCAAGGGTAAAGATGGCTCGGAGTCGGCTTAGCAAACCTAATCTCTTAAAGGCAGATTTTACAAGTGAAATAATGTGATCTTTCCAAGAAAAATCCCGGGAGAATGAAATCCAAAGTATTTAAAGATGACGCAGGATTGAGTTGGGTATTGTGAAAAAGTTAAGGGTACTCCTGCGGTAGATTTTGTCGAGTAGAAAGATGTAAGAACTGAGTTTTTGATGCATTAAAAACAAGATTTTTCTTTTTTTACCCAGTCAGAGATATGACCCAAGTCAGACATTAGGTGTGCCATAACTTCATCCGTTATTTGTTGAAAGTACTGAGATGGACGCTGCAGGAAGCAAATGGAAAGGCGAAGGTTGTAATCATCAGTCCACGAGTGGATAAGGTTAGATGTTCAGCTTAGGTCTTTGATGAATAAAAAGAAGAGAGTTGGTGATAGGACTTAGCCCTGAGGAACTCCGCTATTGAGAGCTCTAGGAGATGAGCAGTGGCCGTCTACAACAGCAGCTATAGAACGACCAGAAAGGAAGCTGGAGATGAAGGCACAGATAGAACGATAAAAACCTTAAGAGGGCAGTTTGGAAGTTACGGTTTATGCCAGACTCGATCGAAAACCTTTGAGATGTCAAGTGCAATGGCAAAGCTTTCGCCTAAGTCTCGAAAAGAGGATGATCAGGAGTCTGAAAGGTAGGCGAGGTGATCGCCAGTGGAGCATCCCTGGGGGAACCCATACTGACGATCGGAAAGAAGGTTGTGACAGAAGAGATGCTTTATTTATTTAATTATTAATTTTTTTGTTTAAAATGGCCTCGAAAACATTTGAAACACAGGCTGTTAGAGCAATTGGGCGATAGTTAAAGGGATGGGAAAGATCATACCTCTTTGGGACAGGCTGAATGAGAGCAAACTTCTTGCAAGAAGGCAAGGTACAAGTTAATAGGCAAAGGTGAAAGAGTTTATCTAGGTAGGGTGTAAGGACAGAAGCACAGTTCTTGAGCAATTTACATCTGTTATTGATATGTGAACGTGTATGGCACGTTGGAGAACTGTTGGGCCTGAGGCAAGAAGCTGCGATATTAATGCTCGGAATCGGAAACATAAAAAAAAAAAAAAAAAGTGTCTAGGGGTAAGATTTTCCAACAGACTACTTACTGTATGATTTCTCATTTCCTGGCTAAACTTCCTATGTGAGTACTGGAATGAGATATTAGGTTGCCTCCCAAGTCTTGTAGTATACAGTCACCCGTCCTTGTGTCGTAGATTTAACCCTAGGACTTACTTGGCATAAAGCATATACAAAATCTATGAACATTTTTTGTCTCATCCAGACTTCCAGTTCCACTTATGTAGTACCTGCCTGGAAAAAATCTAATCTATTCCCTTATACCATATCTGTAGTGACCTACTGTGCCTTGTTCTTTTTTATAGCCTACTCAGAGTCCCATTAATGCTTTGATCTCTGAAAACCATCAGAATGGTGTACACAGAAATACACTGGTCAAAAGGAGATGCTAAGCAGCTTTGTTAGTCGATGATACTGCAGTCCAGTGTCTGAGGTGGAACTCTGGACCAACTAGACTGGTACCTTGATTAATAACGACCATTGTGAGGGTGGCAGAGCTCAGTGGTCCATCTCCCTCGCTCCCTGGAACTGCCAGTTTCTAGTTGGTCATGCACGGATATTGTCAATTTCGGCCTCTGGCTGAGACCCTGTTTGAGCAGTTGGTTCCAGCTTTGAAGATGTTCTCTGTCATGCTCTGATTAATTCCTGTCGCTACAGGGACGACTTGGTTAAAACATTTTTGCAATCGTCGAACGATGGTACCATGTACAGGAGAGGCTCCACGAAGTAATGAGGTTAGAAGGAATATTAATTAGACGACTGCAACTGTCAGAGACTGTTACTGATCTCCACCTACGGTATTTTTTCTTTTAATTACTCAGAAACCGTTGGTCAAAATGCCACCAATGGTATACAGACCTGGTCCAGGATCAGACATAACATAGGGCCAAGAAGTGTCGCATTTTTTTTTCTGGTACAGAAGAATGCAAAATTGTTGCACAGTGGGGTGTCCCTAATATAATGTCATACATGAATGGCCTTCAAATTTTTGCATAGAAATGTTTGGAAAATTATTTTATCACAGGATTTCCTTCCATGTTCTTGTCTCTATAAATGTTTTTTTTTTTTAACTGAGGTTGAAAATTGTTGATTTGTGGGCATTTTCGGACCTGTGACCTTGAAAAGTAGGTCAAGGTCACTGAAAGTGTGCCAGTGCAATAGAGTCATTGTGCCGTACATCCTTAATAAGTATGACGACAATCGGAGACAAAAACTGACGGAATATTAATAATAACAACAACTAGAAAACAGTAACTCTCACAGACAATTACTGATCTCCACCTATGACAATATACTTTTTTTTTATAATAAGTCAAAATCCGTTGGTCAGGCTGTCACCAAAAAGCACACAGACCTGGTCCAGGACAAGACAAAACTTCTAGGGCCAAGAAGTATCTCATTTATGTTTTGGTTTTTCCTGAATGGAAGAACGATTGAAAATTGGTGAAAACTGGCTGTCTGAAGTATCGTAATGTCACGCATGAAAGACCTTCAGATTTTATCCATTCAGATATCCAGAAAATTTTATTACTGGATTTTCTCCCATGTTCATGGATCTGTAATAGTTTTGGAGTAAACTGAGGTTAAAATTTGTGATTTTTGGACATTTTGGGCCTGCGACCTTGAAAACTAGGTGAAGGACAGTGAAACTTGGTCTGTGTAAAAAGATCATGTGCTGTATAGCCTATATAAGTATGATGAAAATCAGAGGCAAAAGATGACGGAATAATAATGATATTAATAATGTTATTAAATTTAAAAAAAAAAAAAAAAAAGGCATTGTGAAGGGATAAGAGACTCTTCGAAAATCTCCATATTGAGATCATATCTGTTTCATGTAATCTCATTGATCCTTGCGACCATTAGTTAATTACACTTCCCTGACAGTAGACCCCCACTCCCTAACATTACACCCACAGAGTAGGGACCAATAGTTCCTTTACGTTGGCTCGATGTTGCGTCAAACTTCAAGATATCTCGCCACAAAGTTCACTGGGATCAAACTTTGCTTCAATTCGTCCGCAAGACAAATAAAGGAAATGTCTTGACAGTCAGGTGTGGCCAGGATACCAGGGGCTTAAGTGATGCGCAGATGTTTGAGTGGGCCAATTCACTGGGTAAGCTAGTGATAATTCTCCCATGTTCCTGTTATTTCTTGACTTGCTTCAGAATCATACCTTCCTCCATCTGTAGGTATTAAAAGAGGTCGTGTTGATGATAATGATGATTTTACGGCCTACAGCAACTGATTCACTATTTTTTTTAAATAACAGAACAAAGGAAGGAAAAACAAATGAATTAAAAAAAATCCATGCACCAGATTACTGGTGTCCTCCATTCATGAAATATCTGTAACAGTTGGACTTGAACAGCTGTAGGTTGAAGTTTGGAGGGAAACAACTCTGGGGAAGCAAATTCCAGAGAGATGGAGTTCGGGGAATAAAAGAATTCTGATAGGCGGAAGTTCTGCAATATGGCTGTGTGACATTCCAGTCATGAGCGCTGCCAGATGCCCGTGTAGCACGAGGGAAAGCATGGAGAGGTGGCACAAAGGATGCAACTTCGTCTGAGGATTTACCATAAAAATATCTATAATATAATGAAAGGGAGGAAACATTCCTTCTTACTTGTATGGGAGGTAATTTATTTGTATTACCAGGGTTATTTATAATTCCAACAGCTTTGTTCTGAATTTTGTCTAGTTGTTTTAATGCAACCTCTCCACATCCATTCCACAAGGATGAGCAATATTCAAGCTGAGAGCACACATGACTCTTATAAATTACAGCTAACTGCTCGTCAGTGAAGAAGTTACGGACTCTGTACAATAATCCAAGTTTCTTTGAGGCGGTTTTAGCAAGTGATCTGACATGAGACGCCGAGAATTTCAGTACTTTTGGAGCTTGGAATATTTGTAGCATTGAAGGTAATACACGAATCTGGCAATATCTGTCTATTAGTAAATTGTATATATTTGGTTTTACTAGCATTTTGTCCCCATTCATAGATAAGTCTTAATTTATGGAGATAGCTGAACTAAGTTGAGAATTAGAGATACCAGACTTTGTAAATGGGCGTCTGAGTGTGAATGAACTATGAAATGTTGAGTCATCTGCATATGAATGGATGGGATTGTGGGTGACAGATAAGAAATCATTAATATGAAACAGGAATAGGGTTGGCGCCAGAACTGATCCCTGTGGCACGCCGGCATTAAATGAGTGGGAATTGGAATATACATCGTCTACTTTGACTCATATTTCTCTGTCACTGAGGTATGAGGCAAGCAGAGGAACAAACGACGTTAGTCCATAGCAAGGGGGTTTGGACAGCAGGGAACGGTGCCATACTCTGTCGAAAGCTTTAGAAATATCAAGGGCTACTGCGTGAGTTTCTCCATATAGGTCGACTGATTAATGGATGGTATGAGTCAGGAGATTGAGTATGTCAATGGTGGATATCACTGAAAAGTTGTTGGATTCAGGGTGTTTAACTATGTGTTTATTAATTAAAATTTCAAATATTTTGCCAAGAGAAGATGTGACAGCTATTGGTCTGTAGTCACAGGGGTCAGAGGAACTTCCTTTCTTTGGAATTGGGGGATATTGGCTTCTTTCCATGAATTAGGGAATGGAGAGGTACGTATGCATAGTCTGAATAGTTTAGCAAGAACAGGTGCGAGTTCTGGGGAACACTTTTTCAAAACAATTGAGGGAATTCCATCTGGGCCTGGAGCTTTGTTGGTAGGTAAATTGTCCAGGATGGATTTTACATATCCAGAGTCAAGTTCTAGCACTGGGACGTTCTGGCTGACTTCCTCTAAGGTAGAATTTCTGGCAAATGTACTGGCAAAGATATGTGCTTTCCTAATGTGGGCCATTTGTAATGTTGCCATCTGAAGATTTTAGTAGGGGAATGGATGATGACTTGTTAAATTTATTATTGAAAGAATTAAGAGTTGACCAGACTATTCTGTTGTCGTTAGGGTTAAGTAGTTTTGATGCTTGATTATGAAGAAAGTTTGATTTAGCAAGATTTATTACAGCTTTTGCATGGTTTCTAGCAATATTAAATTGACAGAGTGATTGAGATGTTTTTTATTTTGAGTAAGTGTTATATGCTAATGACTTTTGGGCTGTTGCTTCGGCGCAGATGTTATCGAACAATTTTGGGGAGTTTGATCTTTTGGTGAACTGTTGACTTGGTATGAATAAATCCATACCAGCTAGTATTAAATCACTAATGTGGGACTGGGTAGAACTGGCATCAATGGAGAAGAAAGATTGCCACGGAATGTCAGCAAGATAATTTCTAAATCAGTCCCATTTTACCCTATCAAAGTGCCAATAGGTCAACCTGACAGGTTCAGAACGGGGAGGTTTGGGGGGGCTAGCTAATGAGGCTTTGATGAGACTGTGGTCAGAGAGGATCCAAGTGGTGACAGTACCTCTATCCTGTATTGATCTGGATTATTTTTCAAGAATAGATCCAAGAGATGGGCATTGTGGTCAGGATTATCTGGTATTCTGGTTGGTTGCTTTACCAGCTGCGTGAGATTAAACAATTCTGCAAACAGCTCGCACTCTAGACCAGCATCGTCAGTCCTGGCAGAATGCAATAACCATTCAACATTATGTACGTTAAAGTCACCCAAAATGGTAATTTCGGTACTAAGGGCAAGGTTGAGGTTGCTCAACTGTGTGGATATGGAGTCAAATACACTGGGTTCTGAAGAGGCATTGGGGGAGCAATAGACTACACAGATATATTTGGTAATATTTAGATAATTTAGTTTATACAATGAATAATCAAAACTGGATGAAGTGAAGTTTATAATAGTGTCAACTGCATATTGAGATTTGATGTATCAACAGGTGCCGCCCTTATTACGGAAGTTAGTGAGAAGATGGTAACCTGGGAATTAAAATAGGGATGTTTCAGTTGAAGGTGATGTTTGTGGTTCTGTGAGGAATAGGGCCAGAGAGGATATGGACTGTAGGAAAAAGTGAACTGAATTTATACTGGTGCAAAGGCCACGGATATTGGTAAAGAATAAGGCCGCACCTTCACTTTTCCGCTGACGAGCAAGATTGGAAACTGCAACAGTCGCTGCCGGCACAGTCGCTCGATGGCGACCGGAAGGACCCTGCGCCGCCAGCCCTACCCATTTGTTGCCTATGTATCTTGTGAAGGGTAGTACAAGTAAACTATATTCCCAGATGTATGTGTCACTGTTCTGTAACAAACGCTTGCCACCTAGACCACCACATTCTTTCACACCCTCCAAACTTTTTCCCTTCACTAGTTCATGGTCTGCCTGTTCCTTTAGCCACACCAAGCACTTCCGATGCGATCATTACCATTGATTAATTTTTCCATCAACCTGATCGTGGCATTAAGCTGATGGAAATTACTTACAGCCAAAGGGAAAATCTGTTGAAAATAACCGGTTTCGGATGTTGAAAATTTGGGACTTTTATTTAGGGTAACCCAAGACGATATTTCTAAGGTAAGAAGCTTCTCTAGACCAACCCAGAACAACTCAACTGATGTAAATTAATCGCCATGAAAGGGTAAATGCTCTTGTAATCCTCTTTAAGACACTCAGTGGCGTAAAGACTTAATGGCAGTAACATTATGATGAGAGACTTTAACATTTCCTAACTTGGGAGAGATGACAGGATAAAAGAATGTCCATGTAAAATGTAAGAGAAAAGTTTGGGGTGATATTTTGCAGGGGACGAAAGGGGAGTGCGAGGGGGAGGGGGAGTGGGGAAGAAGGAAGAATGAGGAGGAGAAAAGAGAGAAGTGAGTCGAGGCAGGATCTAAGGGGAGAGTTGGGGCAGAAAGGGAAGGTACAGGAGAGAGAGAGAGAGAGAGAGAGAGAGAGAGAGAGAGAGAGAGAGAGAGAGAGAGAGAGAAAGAGAGAGAGAATGATGATGATGAAATGGGGAAAAGATGGAAAGGTGGACGAAAAACAGAGAGGGAGAGAAGAGGGGATTCGGGGAAAGCAATGGTAGGAGAATGAGGAGGAATTCAGTATGTAAATAAGAGAATGGAAGGAAATGGAACTGAAGGTATGGAAAGACGTGGTAAAAGATGACGACGAGAAGGTGAGAGGAGTGAAGGGAGAGAGTGAGGGGCAAGGAAGGTATTGACACGAAGTCTGTGGGGTAGGACTGAATCGTGAAGAGCTGGGGAGGCGGCAAGAGAAGGCAGGAGAAGACAATAGTGTGTACCGGGGGAAGGATTAGATAGAGGGAAAGTGAAGAGGACACAGGGAGGGAATGTACACGAGGCGAACGACAGATGAAACATACAGGGAAACAGAGGGAATGAGAGGTATGGGAACGTAATCAAGCAAACCTCAAGAGTGAAAAACGGCGGGGACGATGGAATAGGGAGAAATGAGGGAGAGAGGAGACAAGAAGACACAGTGAAGGCAATGACATGAGAAGAGCGGAGAAGAGGAAAGAGAGGGAGAGGGCGGGGGGGGGGGGGAGAGAGAAGAGGAAAAGTTAGCAGCCGTGGAAGTCGGAAATAACAAAAGGAAAAGCAGGAAGAGTCAAATTAGCAGAGGGAAATGGATAAGAAGAAAGGAAGAAGAGGGAAACACGCAAAGGCCTAAGCAAAAGGAAGTGAAGAGGAGTGGAATGGAGGATGAAGTTTATGAGAGATCTTTTATGGTTATATGTGTGTCTGAACGCTGCGATCACTACGTTAAAATGCCTTTGTGAGGGACTAGTGTATGTTTTTTGTGTCTGTGAAGGAGGGTTGTGTATTACGCTTAAATGTATTGCTGAGTTTTTGTAGTATATTTTATTGTACTTGTAAAAGCAATCCTTGTATAACGATAAATCGTTTCCAGTTGGAGCAACATTTCTATTCCGCTTCTGCGAACTATAGATGGTTTTTGAGTCCAATATCTAATACAGTGACAGTGTGAACCTTGCTTGCAAAACAAAGGAGAGGGACCTGTGTCTGGCACATGCACCTGTGTCCATATCATACAGTGAGACCGAAGAGCGGACAAAGCCCAACACAGATTATATTCATGGTTTGGAACTTAATCTTTAATTAACAAGAATTATCGAAGCTAAATAAAGACACCTGGTATTAAGCTAAATAAATACCCATGTGCATGAAGAACAGCAGAAGGTAATAAGCAGCCACATTTCAATCATCTGAAGGCTCAGTATTTCTAAAGCTACAGAAAAATTGCTTCTCAGTTTATATGAATTGTAAGCCGAAGCTTGCTACCAGCAATGGAAACTGAAAACTGGAATGTATAAGTGTCATATTTTGCAGATCTTTGACTTTTGAAACCAACCTGACAAGGAGAATGAGAGGACAATGAAGCGGACAGAAAACGATGAAAGAAGTAATTTTAATATACGGCACGTATTATATAAAACAAAATGACAAGGAAAACCTGAAACCACAAAACAAGCTCTGCACAACAAAGACAGTAAACTTACGAAGTGGAAAAAATGAAAGTAAAAGTTAGAAAATGAAACTTGAACAGAAGCTGCAGGAAAGGAAAGCAGCAATGATAAAAACAAATGAAGTTTCGACACCTGAAGCAACACTATCTTACTGGGTTTAATCTCCTGATGGTTGTTGTTGGAGCGTGGCCAATATAGCCTGCACTGAGACAAGGTCATTCAAAGGTTAAGGTAGGGTAGGTCAGGGTTGGGTAGGAGTCTCTCTCTCTCTCTCTCTCTCTCTCTCTCTCTCTCTCTCTCTCTCTCTCTCTCTCTCTCTCTCTCTCTCTCTCTCTCATTCTAAAACAACTACCTGGCTGTACAGTATAGTGAGTTATTTCTATTTCTCCCAAGTCAGTGCAGCGTTCTCTATCATATTCATTTGTGTTAGCTCGTAACACTATGTATAACTTAGTAAACACTCAACAAAACTGGAAGAGCTAGATGTAAACCTTATGACCATCTTCAGTACGAGAGAGATTTCCTATATTTATCTGACGAGTCCAAAAATGGGGGGGGGGGGGGGGAAGCCAACATTAGTGGACAATTAATTGAAATATGTAATCTTGCCTCTGTAAGTGAATGGGTAATGAAGACAACATCCAACTCCTCTGTCTTGAATTCTCTCTTAGAAAGTCCATAATGCCCAAAGAATACACAGACTTATAGTTAAATGACATAATGTTAGTGAAGGAGATCACAACTCCTCACTTTTTTTTTTTTTTTTAGGAATGTGTCTGTACCAAACTTTTTTTTCTTCTTTTGTCACTAACCCACTTCTTCTTGGAAAGATTCTTCCATTCTATTTCAGGTTGTGTTGTACGTTTTTTTTTTTTTTAGCTTGGAGTGAATCATAAACGTCTTACATGGTTAGCAATGTCTGACAGCTCGCTTCATAGGACAACATCTGAATTTCAATATAGCCAGCGCCGGACGATGTCACCAACGAAGGTGAATGAGAATTATAACACCGTACACAGTTTATCCCCCTCCAGGGGTAGTTTATCTTTTTTATGGAAGGAAGAATGAACCAAAGACCAGGAGCCTGCATGTTATCCCCCCCCCCAAGGAAAAAAAAAATATATCAGGGAGCCAAAATTTAAGATCCGTTCATTTCTAGATGCCTGGACAAACTGCGTTTAAAAGACTGGAGATCATAGGCAGAAGGAAATATAGACAGAGAGAAACAGTTCCAGAGTTGAGCTGTTACATACATGAAGGACTGGGAGTAGCGGTTAACTCTTATATTAGTGAGCTGGACAGAAAAGGGATCAGTTTGTTGCCAGACGGGTGCTACGCGCCGGCTGAATGATGGAGAGATACAAGCAGACAATTCAGAGAAGCAGTGACCATTGAAGTAGCGATAGAAAAGAGATTAAGATGCAACAGTGCGGCGAAAAGACAGAGGTTGAAGGGAACCAGTAAGAGAAGGAGAGTTAATAGGACGAAAATCCTTGGGCTCCACCTTGTTGAGAAGAGCTATATGTAGGAAGCCTCCCTAAACATGAAAGATGTACTCTACAAACACGTGTATAAAGTCAACAACTGTGCAGGGGTAAAGAAAGCACAGAGTCGGCAGAGCACACCCAATCTCTTGGAATCAGATTTCATAAGAGAGGTAATATGTTCTTTCCGAGATAAATCCCGAAAGAATGAAACCCGAAAATGATGCAAGACTGAGCCTGACACTGGTAGTGTACCTGTAGAAGACTTTGGCAGGTTGATGAATGTATGAAGTGAGTGTTTGATGCATTAAAAACAACGAGATTACTTTTACACCAATCGGAGATATGAGAATTCAGACATTAGGTGTGCCAAAGACTCATCCCTTGATAGTTGTAGTATCTTTTAAGATGAACACTGCGGGAAGCGATTAGAAAGGTGAAGGGTGGACTCATCAGCATATGAGTGGATAGGGTTAGATGTACCGGTTAGATGGTCATTGATGAATAAAAGGAAGAGGGTTGGTGATAGGACAGAGCCCTGAGGAACACCATTATTGATATCTCTAGGAGAAAAACAGTGGCCGTCTTCAACTGCAGCTGTAGAACTGTTGCATCTCTATCTCTTTTCTATCGCTACTTCAATGGTCACTGCTCCCGTCTAGCAACAAACTCTCATTTCTTTTCTGTTCAACTCTCTAATGCAAGAGTTAACCGTTACTCCCAGTCTTTCAGTTCTGAAACTGTCTCCTTCAGTCTGTATTTCCTACTTCCTATGATCTCTAGTCTTTCAGTCACAGTGTGCCCAGGCATCTCGAAATCAAGGTTCTTGAATTTGGCTCTCTTTCTTATTGTTTTTTTTTTTCTTGGAAGAAACAGTTTGCGGGCTTCTGACCTTTGGTTCCTTCTTTCTTGCATAAAAAGGAAGCTAGAGATGAAGGCGCAGATGGAAGGATAAAAATTGTAAGAGGGCAATTTGGAAATTATAGATTTATGCCAGACTCGATCGAAAGCCATTGAGATGTCAAGTCAGGTGTCTGAAAGGTAGGTGAGAAGATCGCTAGTGGAGAGTCCCTGATGGAACTCATACCGAAACCTATACCGACGATCAGAAAGAGGGTTGTGATAGGAAAGGTGCTTTAAAAAAAATTTTGTTAAGGATAGAAAAGATGTAGGTTTGTTCACTAGGTGGATCAGTGAAAGAAGAGGAGAGCAAAAGGTGATGGTGAACTTTGAAATCACCTAGAATGAAATTCTCTGAGAAAGGAGAAATTGATAGGATGAGTTCCATCTAATTA
>JAGKTI010006874.1:0-39032 GCA_018397915.1 Birgus latro | reverse complement strand
ACACACACACACACACACACACACACACACACACACACACACACACAAAAGAAGGGGAGGGGGGACAAGCAAATATGCATTACAGGCAACAATGAGACTTTAAATGGCAATAAACTTGCAATTTAATGAGGAACTGCAGCAAAAATAGGGAACATAAAACTGAGACCTTGCAGTACAGTTGTTGTTGTGCCCACTGACTCATCTGGACATGAGCCAAGTGGACTGCAGGAAACTACCCACTGCGAGATCACTCCCAGTGAATTTTTGCTGAGGTAATTTTCAAGGATTATCTGTGTTGCGACAGTGAGTTCTTTGAGATGAGTGTGTTTTGGTGTAGTGGCTGCAATACAGTGCAGATATAGTGCTGCACATCCTTCACTGTCTGCGAGTTGTATGTCCTGTTCAACCTACAAGCGAGAACCATGATACCTGAAATGCTGCTTTGCCAGTTTCCCACAACTAACATTACCAGTTATTTAAGAACAACCCTTGCTTCTAACAAGGAATACTTGTACTGTTGTTGCCCCAGGCCCATATGAATATGAATCTAGAGGATTGTAGGTTGATATTGCTCTTCTTCTGCAGTCCACTAATTTCCTTTCAGGGGAATAGGAGGGAGCTGAGGAATATTGTATAACCACAATCTGGTTGAATCAGTGCCACAGGGTGAAGGTGTCCCTCTCCAGCACCTACCTGTTGTGCACCTCAGAAGGGAGGGTAATCATCTCATCAGCTGAAGTTGCTCCCCAGCGCTTCTTCCTAACCAGTATACTTCTGCATGCCAGACATTAATAATCTCTTACATGCTATTTGCCTGGTCTTTGTCATGATTTAAAAGATAAAAAGAATATAAAAGAAAATAATGAGGTATAATACTGTAGCTCTTCTGGATAAATAACGAAGGAAGAGGTGCTAGGGCACCTCCTAACCTGCCAAAAATATATGCCCATGACCCACCTGGTTGGTACTGTTCATAGATGGTGGCCATACGGACCTGTGTGTGGTTGGCCACTGGATACCACCGCTTCATCTGGTACTCAAAGCACCACGTCTCATTTGAGGGTACCTGGCACAGGGAAGAATTATAAGGTGATACAAATTTAGGTGATAAAAGGGAGAGGATCAGTATACAGACCAAAAGCATTTACACAGGATCTTAAACAATATAGAGGAAAAACGTCTGTACTGTACTGTACGATGGTTATTTACTATCACAGATCATTTTGTTACTGTACTGTACGATGGTTATTTACTATCACAGATCATTTTGTTATTCATATTCTGTCACTTCAGTATTCTCTCTGGTTTGACAGTGAAGTGCCTGATAGCTTTATGAGTGAAAATATATGTATAAACAAGTAATCTGGCTCATAGAGATTAAGTGTGCTAAGCTGACCCTGTGTCTTCTTCATCCCAGCACAGATATTGAGTTTATACAGGGGTTGTATTCGCCCCCTGTGAAAAGAACAACTCTCATGTGTGTCGGAGGGGGGAGGGGGTTCCCCACATACAACTCCTCTGAACAGGGTGGAGTCAAAGGCTTTTCATTTCATTAACTCACCTCCTCTTACAAACTCCCTTCAACGTGTCTTTTGGCTACACTGTTGCAGCTTTATCTCTTTTCTAACAATACTTCAAAGATCATTGCTATTCTGGACTGTTTGCTTGCATTCCTTCACCAACATGGTGGGTGCATAGCAACCATCTGGCAGCAAACTCTCATCACTTTTCTGTCCAGCTCTCTAGCCCAAGAGTTAACTGATATTCTCAGTCCTTCATATATACATCAGGTCAAATCTGGAATTGTCTTCCTCTGTCTGAATTTCCATCTGTCTATGACCTCCAGCTTTTTAAACGCATTGTGTCCAGGCATCTTGAAATGAATGGATTTTGAATCTCTCTCTTCCAGGTGGGAACAATCTTGAAGTCTTCCAGCCTCTGGTTCCTTCTACCCTGCAATTATATAACAGCATCTTCTTTATAATGGCTCCAACATGCCAGTATATGTCAGCCTTGGCCACCTAATGGTGACTCTACATGCAGGTTGATCTCTGGCAACTTCCCTATTCAGTCCCCTATCTCTGAGTCGCACTTTATGACCTCACCCCAGGTCTTTTTCTGGTCTGTCTCTTGCAACCCTAACCTTGATGTTTACACCTCACACCTTCCACATCAAACTACCATCTTCCATCCTCTCAACATGTCTCAACAATTTCAATCTACCCCTCCTCATCACAGCAAAAATACATTAAAGTTCCATCCTTCCTCTCAACTCTTCAATCGCACTCCCCCCCCCCCCCCGCCTTCTGGCCTCACAATCTAGGATGCTTATACAACCACCTACTCACTCTCATTTCTGTACATTTGACCCTACAAATATCCTCTTCCTTTAATGTCCAGGTCTCATTACTGTCCAGCATTACACTCCTAACACAAGTTGCATACAAAGATCCCTTAACAAGGAAGATGAGCTCTCTCAATGTTAGGAGAGGCAACAGCTCCCTGAACTTCCCCCAACCACTCCTTACCCTAGCCACCTCCACACACTCAAGAGAGTCTCCACTAAGATCAAACTTTTCATGCCCCTCAATCTCTACATGCTCTCTCTGACACACCTCATACATGAAACCAGCATTATTTTGAAACTTCACTCTAATACCACTACATCTCTTATGCACCCACTTATCACAAACACTGCAAAAGACAGAGTTACTGTCACGAATTTTCTACATCGTGAAATTATGTATCGTAAATCGTGACATCGAGTGATTTGCAGGAATGATGAATAGTTCTGAAGTCCGTGAGAATTCGCCATTCTCTCAACCGTCCACTCATGTACTTATACTTGCATCAAATTTTCAAAACTTTCGTCATTCTTTCGCGAGTGATTGTCTTTATGTACAGACAGTGCATTCCTCTGAGCGATAATTTCTGAATTGTCGTTTCTGCCTCCCTAGCCATTAGGTGGCCACGCCCTTTTCACACGTTGCCTCTGTTTAGATCAAGCATCGAGTCAATCGCCCTTTAGCACTCACGAAGAGCGGGTTTGCTATACCCAATGCGGATAGATTTGAACATCCTGCAGTATCAGCGTTTTCCCGAATCTTCCACCAACTTGGTGATCGACTAGAGCCACGGTGGTCTCATCTTTACTGATTAGTATTTCTTTTGTTTTTTCCTAGGCTTATGGCTATTTAGCTATTTGTCTGAGTGCTTGAGTGAGTGCATTTCCCTTTCTTTGATTTTGAATTGATTCATGTAACATAAATTTATTTTCTTGTAATTAATAAATTTACAGTTCGTTTCTTGAGCTTTGTTGAATGTAACAATCGTGTTTGATTTCCCCACATATTTAGTACACTTTTGCTACTCCGAGTTAGCACAACTCCTTATATTAATCACGACTGGTACTTAGGCCAGCTCTTGGTATTAATTCTTAAATCCGTTGTGCCAGCTAGGAGTTTGGCTCAGCCAAGATCCTGTCTATTATTATTATTATTTTTTGAATGTTAAGGGAAGAAACTAACTTTCTCAGAGGCCAACAGTACAGTAATACAGCCTTCTTGAGCATTTAGACTCTGCTATGTACTGTTGAGAAAGGTTATAAATTCTCGACTCTAGAGAATTGGCGAAGTAAGCCAGCATAAAAGTGAAATCGCTACTTGATTTCACAAGTCGATTCTCTCGTGATAATCGACTCGATAGTTATTCCTAGTGTCCATAGGCGCATTCTCATTTTCCCCCTGACAGTTACTTCCCACACCCTTGAAGCAAACTGCACATAGTCACACTCCCTCTCCTTAGACAGTACTGCCACTAACCTTAGATATCATCACTTTTGTTTTATCCACATTTACTCTCAAACCCTTGTGCCCCATTCAGTCTCTCCACTTTCTAATTCTCTTTCCTCCACCTCCCTTTCATTCTCTGCAATCAACACCAAGACATCAACATACATCTCCACATCTGAAGTCATGTGAAAGAGCGTAAACCCATTCAGTGCCGGAGCCTTTGTCAGCTTTTGTGTCTAGACTGCCAAGGGTCTGAACAGCAAATTCACCCTGAATGCCAGACATTTTCAACTTTTTATTTTTTTCATGAACAGACCTGAAACGTGGTCAAAATAAGCCTAGTGTTAGTAAAAGTGCTCACTGGCTGTTTTCCACCTGAAAACAGGTGTTTTGGTCCAGCATGCCCAGATTTGCATCAGATGGCTACTTTCATCTATTGCCAGCGGCTGACATGGACAGATAGGCCACTTAGGTGTGGAATGGAAGGATGCATGAAGTACTCGCAGCATGGGAAAGCAACCTGGTTTACATAATGCAGCCACAGACAAAACTACGATGATGGGAGCAACGTTGGGGTCCATGCTAAAAGTAAGAATTTTTCACATTCACTTTTCTTTTATATTATATTGGCATAGGGCACTATAAACACTCGCATATGGCACTATAAACACTCATGCTGCAAACAGTCACATTAATTACGATAAACCACATATTTCTTATTTTCCTCACATTACTTGATTTTATGATTCAGTTCTATTTACTTCCATTTACTTAAATTACTTTCATTATATACACTATTTACGCATCGTTATCAGTTAGTTCATCATTTGGAAGACCTCCAACTTCGACTGGAAGTCGGGAGTTTCGTTTCGTTTCGTTTCATTTTTGAAGGCTCCAACATGCTTGCATGTGTCGGCCTTGGTCACCTAATGGCGGCTCTCCATGCTGCTCGATCACTGGCAGCCTCCCTATTCAGTCCCTTAACCCTAAGTCACATTTAATGACTTCGTCCCATGTCTTTCTCGGTCTACCCCTCCCAACCCCTCCCCCAATATTAACACTTCTCACCCTCTGTACCCAATTATCCTCCCCCATCCTCTCCACATGTCCAAACCACCTCAGCCTACCTCTCCTCATCACAACACCAATACACTCTAGTCCCATCCTACCTCTCAACTCTTCTATCGTAAACCCAGCCCCCCCAGGCCTTGCACGCAGGGACGCACTGCACATCCACCTAATCATTGTCATTTCTGTACGTTTAAACCTGCGAATATTTTCTTCCTTTACTGCCCAGGTCTCTCTACCATACAGCATCACACTCCTAACACATGCTGCATACAAAGACCCCTTAGCACGTAAGGAGAGTCCTCTCAATGTCAGGAGAGGCAACAGCTCCCTGAACTTCTTCCAACCACTTCTCACTCTAGCAACCGAGCTAACTCCAGCCCCACCTCTGGCACATAACATGTCTCCCAAATAACAAAACTCCTCCACACACTCAAGAGACTCGCCACCAAGTTCAACCCTCTCACGCCTAACAATCTCCGCCTGCTCTCCCCGACACACCGCACACATGAAATCAGCATTATCTCTCAGTCTACCGCTAATACCACTACATCTCTTGTGCACCCACTTATCACAAACACTGCACAAGATGGAATTACTTCCCACACCCATGTGGCAAACTGCACATGGCCACTCTCCCTCTCCTCTGATTGTACCGCCACCAACCCTAGATATCATCACTTTTGTTTTATCTGCATTTACCCTTAAGCCCTTGTGCCCCATACCATCTCTCCACTTCTTAAATCTTTCCTCAGCCTCCCCTTCATTCTCAGCAATCAACACCAAATCATCAGCATACAACATCTCCCATGGGAGTCCCTCTCTGAAGTCACGTGAGAGGGCTTCAAGCACCATGATAAACAACAAGGGACTCAAAACTGACCCCTGATGCACACCAACATTCACGGGAAACTCATCACTCAAAGCTCCATTCACCCTTACCTGAGTGTGAGCACCCACGTACATGGCCATAACCACCCTAACCAGCCACTCTTCCAACCCTAGCTTTCTCATTGCCCACTTCACCACCTCTCTAGGGACTCTGTCAAAGGCCTTTTCCAAATCAACAAAAACAAAATACAATTCCCTTTTCTTGCCAATATATTTTTCCTGAAGCTGTCGAACAACGAATATGGCATCAGTCCCCCTGCCTGGCATAAACCCAAACTGCATCTCATTGATATTCACTCTTTCTCTAATCATACCTTCTAGAACTCTCTCCATTACTTTCATTATCTGATCTAAGAGCTTTATACCTCTGTAATTTCCCCTTTCCAGGGCATCGCCCTTCCCTTTGTACACATTTACAATTACACTCTTCAGCCAATCATCTGGGACAACACACTCATATATAATCATATTTATCAGGTCAGTGACTAACCTCA
Organism: Birgus latro; assembly: GCA_018397915.1. Lineage (NCBI taxonomy): Eukaryota > Metazoa > Arthropoda > Malacostraca > Decapoda > Coenobitidae > Birgus > Birgus latro. The sequence goes on along the minus strand of JAGKTI010006874.1, from coordinate 32,788 downwards.
CCCCAATATCTCCTGAGGCCTTCAACATTTCGGCAGTCAACCCAGACACACCTGCCGCCTTCCCCACCCGCATCCTGCCTATTGCCTCACTCACAGTAGCAGCGTCAATCAAAGGCCAAGGCCCAAACACTGGATCACCTGGCTCCAAACCTTCCCTATCCCAATCAAACTCCTCATTCAACAACCGGCTATAATGCTCTCTCCATGCATCTTTAAAATCCTCACTGTTTACCACTACCCTTCCTTCATCATTCTTCACACACTGCTCGCCTATAATGTCCCGATAATCTCTCTTCATCTGATTTGCCACCCTAAAAACCATATTTTTCCGTCCTTCATGATTTAGATTATCAAGTAAAAGTCTCTGTGACTCAGACTTCGCCCTGTAAACCTCTCTTCTAGCCCTGCGCTTGGCAGCCAAGTACTCCTCCCTGTTACCACCCTTCTTCCATTCCCGGAAAAGCCTTCTCTTCTCCTTAACTGCGGCTTCTACACCCTCATCCCACCACCAAGTTACTTTATGTCTTGGTGGGCCTCTTGTCCAACCGCATACTGCATCGGTAACTCTCAAGAGGTTGTTCTTAAGGGCTCCATACTGTTCATTAACGTCTCTATCTTTGGCTTCCTGTTCAGCCACCACTCTCCTCATCTCACTATAAAAGGCATCCCTTACTGATTGGTTTCTCAGCTTCCATATTTTCCTCCTAGGTACATATGTCATCCTTCTCATCACTCGTTCCTTAAGCACCATGTCACAAATCAACAGTTTGTGCTGCTGCACACACTCCTCGCTTCCTATAACTTTAACATCCCTCACTAATCTCCTATCAACCCTCCTGACCAGAAAATAATCTATCTGGCTACTATTTCCCCCGGACTCGTACGTAATCAATCTACTCACTCTTTTTCTAAAATGTGTGTTGCACACAATCATGTCCATAGCCTCCCCAAACTCGAGTATTCTTTCCCCTTCCGCATTCCTCACACCATATGCACATCCTCCATGGACTCCTTCATAACCTTGAGCTGTTTCACCAACATGACCATTTAAATCCCCTCCCAGAACCACTACCTCATCATCACCCATACCACTTACTACACGTATTAAATCATCTCAAAATCTATCCTTCTCTGCGTCATCCAATCCTACCTGCGGAGCATATGCTGATATAACTGAAACCATCACCCGTCCGATCAAAATTTTCACTACTATTATCCTATCACTTACTCTCATGACATTCATAACATACTCCACCCATTTCTCCGCAACCAACACACCCACACCCCCATATCCGTCAGTTCCCCCCTGCCAAAACAACTTATAGTAGCAATCCTTCCCAGCAATCTTTCTGGCTGATCCACCCCTGTACCGGACTTCCTGCAGACATGCCACATCCACCCACCTCCTACTAAATGCCTCAACAACTTCCCCTGCTCTTCCTCTCAAACTTCCCACATTCCACGAACCCACCCTAAACCCCCTGGGTGATTTGCTGTCCTCAGGGTTGCTTTGGTGCTTGTTTTTGTAGTTCATAGTCGGTAAGATAAAGGGGGGTAAACATTCCAAACGCCCGACCCATTGCACAGACCCAGGTCCAGGCAATGGATCTGGGACCCCTAGCCCACCAGCTTACTAGTGGCTGTGGTAGTGGCCTCGGGACACCCTGCCAGGACACCTGCAGGGACACCCTCCAAGCGCGCCTTGGCACTGCAACTGCCCCGCCATTATACACCCACTGATAGGGCAGCCTCCTGGGGCGCTACTCCCAGGTTCGGGCCCCTCTCTAATGAGCGGAAGCGGCAGCCTGGGAACCGCAATGCCCTGTACCCTCTAGCACAGGTTCGAGCCCCATCTCGCCCCGAACCCATGATCTATGCCGGCGGAACCTCAGTCAAGCCTCCCCCCAAAGTCCGCCACTAGGTAGCGGGGCCAAATTTTTCTGGCCGCATGCCCTTGCTGGTGTCAACCCCTGTAACGTAGTGGGGTACGTTGTGTGATGTGTAAAGCGCATGTGGTGTAGTGCACAGGATAGTTAGAGGAAATGTTTGGGAGAGTATGCTGGTCTACTCTCCATGTTACTGTCACACTGAAAAGGTTAGCAAAGGAGGATGATTAGGTAGCTAGTGAAAGGAGCTCCAGCTCTCCCAATCACCAGCATTCCATTCCCCTCGGGAGTACTACCCTGTTCGGCCCGTGCTATAGCCTCCTCCTACAAGTTAGTTGTTTTTACGGGGTGGGGCATTAACCCGCCACCAACCCTTTCAGTCGCCTCTTACGACAAGCAGGGATACTGGGGGAGAATTCTTGAAAAAAACCCTACCCCCAGGGGGGGGGGGAGTAAGCACAATATCTTTGGCAGAGCGGCATGACCCAGATTTGCAGCAGATGGCTACTTTCAGATACCGTCAGCAGCTGATGTGGATAGATAGTCCATTTTGGTGTAGAGTATATGGATCTATCTATCTATTGCCAGACGCCTCAATCCCGCACGGGGTGGCCACAAACAAATCGCCTCCATGTCGCTCTGTCCCCCGCCATTTCACTACCCCGCTCCCAACTCACACCGCCCCTCTCCCATATACCTCTCCACTCCATCCCTCCATCTCATCCTCGGCCTCCCCCTCCCTCTCCCCCCCTCCACCTCACTCACATACACTCTCCTCGTCAGTCTTTCACTCTCCATCCTCTCCACATGCCCAAACCACCTTAACGTGTTTCTCTTAACGCTTCCTACCACGTCCACACCCACACCACAACGCTCCTTCACTTCCTCATTTGTTAGTCTGTCTCTCCACGCGACTCCACATGCTCCTCTCAAATAACTCATTTCCATTGCTCTCACTCTTGGCTTGTGTCCTTCCAACAGGGTCCAAGCTTCACGTCCATATGTTAGAGTTGGTATCACAATACTGTCATGTAACAACTTTTTCACTTCCATGCTCACCTCCCTGTTTCTTATCACTGCTTTCAACGAACCAGCAACCTTCCTTCACTGCGGCACCCTTTTGAGCACTTCATCCTCCAGACTTCAATCCTTACTCATCACACTACCCAAGTACTTAAATGCACTCACATTCTTCATATCCTTTCCATTCAATCTCACTGCACATTCACTGGCTTCACTACTCTCGAAGACCATCACTTTACTCTTCCCTACATTCACCTTTAGATTCCGTTTCTTACACACTCTCTCAAACTCATCTACCAAGCCTTGCAGCTCCCCTTCGTCTTCGCTCAACAACACAGTATCATCTGCAAACAATACAGGGAGTTTCCAAACACTGCCCTCTCTCACTAGGGCCGCTCCAACATCCACTGCCCGACCTTGTATCTCTTTTATAACCCCATCCATGTACAGATTGAACAACCATGGAGACATGTCACATCCATGTTTCAGTCCAACCTTCAAATGGAAAGATTCACTCAGTTTGCCATCCACACGCACTGCAGCATTAGCACCCTCATACATACTCTTCACTGCCTTCAACAACTTCCCATCCACTCCATATATTCTTAATATCTCCCACAATCCTTGTCTATCCACCCTGTCATATGCTTTCTCCAGATCCATGAAGGCTGCATACAACTTCTTGCCCTTCTCTAGAAACTTTTCCACTAAGGATCTAAGAATGAATATCTGGTCTACACAATCTCTTCCCTTCCTAAAACCTCCTTGTTCTTCTCCAACTAATTCCTCTGTTATTTCCCTAACTCTGTCAATAAGTATCCTACCATATACTTTTCCTATTACACTGAGAAGGCAAATACCTCTGTGATTACCACACACTGCTTTTTCCCCTTTTCCTTTGTACAGAGGTATAATTATACCTGACTTCCAATCCACCGGGACTCTACCCTCCTCCCAAGCCAATCTGCACACCTTCCACATCCATTCTATTACTATCTCTCCCCCATGCTTCAGCATTTCACGACACACTTCATCAATTCCTGGGGCTTTTCCCATTTTAACTTTCTTCATTGCTTCCACCACTTCCATCCTACTGATTTCTTCCTCTCTTCTCACAACCCTCCTTCTCCCCGCCATTCCCCAGCCACATGGGTGCATGGAGTATTTGTGGAAGGGAAATGCAACCTGGTCTATGTAACGCGGCCAAAGTCAAAACTAAGATGATGGAAAGTTGGAGTTCCGTGCTAATTTTACGTATTTTCATATTCACTTTTCTTTTTACGTTATATTGGTAGTAGGTATAGGAGGGGAGGAGGGGTGTCCGTCATCCAATTTTCTGTCGTGCACTAAGGGCAGACTCAAGCAGTTTCATTTAAATGGTCAAAAAACGTGCATGTATATATACGGACTAGGCAATTTAGGGTACTATGAGTTAGTCTGTATGCATACAGTCCACAATTTTGACACTACTGCTTTGTCCATATATATACAGACATGGCACAGATAGGGTTATGTACCATGACAAACAATAAGGGGTTCAAAACTGACCACTGATGCACACTACCATTCACAGAAAACTCATTACTCAAATCTCAGTCCACTCTCAACTGGGTGTGAGAAATAACATACAGTACATAACCATAACCACTCTAATTTGCTAACTTGCTATTCTTTGATCCCAATCTTTCTCATTGCCCACTTCACCACCTCTCCAAGGACTGTCAAAGGCCTTCTCCAAATCAACAAAAACAAAGTACAGTCCCCTTTTCTTTCCTACATATTTTTCCTGAAGTTGTGGGACAATGAATATGGCATCAGTGGTCCCTTTGCTTGGCATAAACCCAAAATACATCTCATCAACATTCAAGCTTTCCTTTATCATAGTTTCAAGGATTCTCTCCATTACCTTCATTATCTGGTCCAAAAGTAGTTTGCCTCTGTAATTTCCTCTTTCCAGGGCATCACCCTTCACCTTATACGTATTTACAATTACACTCTTCAGTCAGTCATCTGGGACAACACACCCATATATAATCAGACTTATCAAATCACTAAATAAACTCATTTCTACATCTTCCAAGGCCTTCAACATGTTGTAAATGATGAAAAAAAAATTGGATGGCGGATTTAAAAAAAAAAAAAAAAATCAGCAACAAGCTGACCAAGGGTAATTGTCTTCCATACCTTGATACAAATGTTACAAATTTCTAACAACTGATCATTCAGAACAGAATATCCAACACCCCTAAAACTATGACTAACTGCATCCCACAACATTCTGTTGTATTACTATTAACTCATGTCTGAATATGGTACGATACTTAGATCTTACGTAATCAAAGAACCAGACAGTCTTCTTGGCAAAGGTGTCGCCATGACCACCAATCACATCACGCAGGGAAGGGAAGGTGCGGTTCCTCTGGGCCACATATATTGAGCGTTCAAGGTCTCTTTGAAAAGCAACGTAGCCAGTTGGGACTTCAACCTCCAGCACAGTGGCTGAGCTTTGAAGTGACTCTTTGGTGTTTGTCCATCTGGGAGAAAGGAAGCATTAGAGAGGTACTGTACAGTACAGTATGTACAATGTGTACACTCCATTCCAAATCAGAAATAAACTCACATCCTTCCATACCTGACCAATCTTCATCATTCGAACTCCATTACCTGTGACTATTGTCCATTCCAAATTACACGTGATGAAGCTAAAGTGAGTGAGTAGGGCAGGTGTGGATGGTTGTGAATCATGAATGAGTGTAATTACCTCAGCCAACGAAGTTGGAGGAGGTTATGTATTCACCTATGTTTGTCTGTTTGTTTGTCCACACGATATCTCCAAAAGTTCTAAATGAATTTCAATGAAATTTTGAGGAAGGGTGGGCCATGGGCCAAAAAAGAAATTATTAAATTTTGGGGCAGATCTAGATCCTATGCATCCCACACAATTTATGTTCTCAATGAATTTCAATGAAATTTTGTGGAAGGGTGGGCCATGGGCCAAGAAGGAACTGATTAAATTTAGTGGCAGATCCAAATCCGGATCCGGCATTGGCGGAGGTATGCGCACTTTGAGGGCTTTCTAGTTTTAGCATGTAATGACTATATGTATACCAGTATATGTGATGTAGCAGCTAACTTGTGCATGTCTGATATGGGAGGGCAGCTCTAACATAACATACACATTTGAAAGAGGGTACAGGTGATCCTTGTTATATGCAAAATATGTGTTCTAAGGTCACACAACCTTTCACATAAAACTGGTGTTGTAAACTGGTGGGAACTGCCAAATCAGCTTTACAGAAAGCAGTTAATGGAATTGTTAAGTTTCTGTAATTTACTGCAGATTTGATACAAAAATGAAAAACATAAAAAGATGACACATAAGGACTTCCCGTTCTGAAGAGGGGAAGAGGAATAACAGGGAGGTAAAAGGAAATGTTAAGGAAAAAGGGAGTATTAGAAAGGTTAAAACAGGTACGAATAAGGGAGGCAAAAGGATTTGGGAGGAGAAAGAGGATATTTGGAAAGTTAAAGGGTGTATTACAGAGGTACGTTTCAGTTTTACATGTTGTGGTTTTTCCTGTTCTTTTGGTCCCAGGCTTATCTGAACTTGAAACCAATGAACTTCAGGCTAAAGCTGCCCTTCTCCTGCAGTCCACCATTTACTTTTTTTATTTTATTTATTTATTTTTTTTTTATTCTTTTATTATTTTAAGGGATAGGGAGACAGCTGAAGAACATTTCTATAACCCTGCAATGAAGACACTCTGTCACACTGATGCCTCCACATGAAGGCATCCCATTCTAGCACCAAATTCCACATAACAAATAATAGACTGAACAGCAGAAAACAAACGCTGATAAAGAGTACAGTAAATAATTTTTGTAATTGCATGACCAAGGTGCATTTGATGAACAGAAATTGTGCTGCATTCTTGTGAACTAGAAAGCTTTCTAGCACCTCTCCCTTAGTTATTTATTTGCTGTTATTCATTGGTATTGCTTCTCAGCTTTTTATTTACAACATTCACTGCTGAAATCCATTATGTGAGCATTAAACCCTGAACCACCCTTCAGATGAACATCCCAATGGGTCACATCCAGATGGAGTACCTTAATTTCACTAGACCGCCACACATTCATATGATTACAATACATGATTCTCAATTAATAAAATAAATAAATGTCTGGGCTACAAGACACCATATAGCTTGTCACTCAGTGCAGTCACCTGAAGGTAGCATTTCATTAAGTGAATGGACGGGGGTACCCACTACTGTATAAATAAAATACATAAGAATATTAAAGTAAAATAGTGAAAAATACTAAGGCATGGAAGATTCATTATTGGGCCTCTTGAGCTGACAAGAATGCAGTCCATGTCACAAAAAATATCACTTCTGGCTGTCTGGTCTAAATATGGAAGCTGCAGGAGGACTGCATGGAGATGTACTGGTACCCACATAAAAGGATATCAAACAATGAGAGTGGTGTGTGTAATGGATAGGTTTTTATATACAGTAGATGCTTGACTTAACGAATTAATTCAGGCAACCCCCATTCTGTTATCTCAAATTTTCTAAGAACTGAGTTCCATAACAATTGCTCAATACTGTATAAAGGAAAATTTTCCAGTATTTCGAGCTATTTTCCGATAAATCCTTGAAGGCAACCCAAACTTAGCAAACAATCCTAAATCTAAATGCTACACACAGCAGTCTGAACCCACAATTAATACCCCAAGAAATGCATCACTAAAACGCCTTTGTCGGCTAGGTACGAATGAGGCCATATAAATCCGAAAGCTTTGTAATGTCGCCATACACCCTGAAGATGTCTAGAGTATATTGATGACTATCTAGCTACCAAGTTTCATACATTTATGACAAACTATCTGGCCTGTGGCCTTCTTTTGAAGATTTTCAGCATCCTGCACCTGGCACATGTCATGTGCACCGCCTGGGTGTGATGAAACCTGTCAAAAACAAATCTTAAAGAATTGGGCTATTATATGGTGCAATCCACTCATTGATCAGCTCTGTGGTTGCTGAGATATAAGCTTCTCAAAAGCGTTACGGCTGGGCCGGGTCAGGCCACTCATATGTGAGAAAATGACACTACTTGATGAGAGACTCACGAGGGCTTTGCTCTCGCTCGCAACTGTTGTGAAGGGAATTTCCTCAATGGATTTATGCTCGCTTTAATGGAAATTTTCCATTAAATTGGGCAAAAATACCAAAAAAAAAAAATCCATTATCTCAGGCTTCTGCTACGTTGGAGATCATTCAATCGGGCATCAACTGTATACTTTACAGTACAGGTATACCCTGGTTTAACAACGCAACTGGTTAGGTAACAACCCATCATTAGGCAGGGTATCGTTTATCAGAGTAGATTTAACATGTAAAGCAATGTGATGCATTTTTCAGCCTTGGGTTTCCCCCCAACCAAGTCCAAAACCCACCCAAATAAGCCCAAAAAACAAGTTTAAAACCAATCTAAATGGCCTAACAGCTGTAAAAGAAGATAACCTAAGCCTAACACCTGTAAATAACTCAACAAATAAAATCTAAAAATTGTCAAATATAAGTCTGTAAATAACTCACTAAAACTAACAAATAAAATCTGAAAATCATCAACGATCAGTCTGGAAAATATCAAGCTTAGTAAACTGTACCCCAAAATGATCCAACCAACCGCTGAAACACATTAACCTAAGTCTAAATTCAGTTTATAAATCAACCTAAACACACAAAATTTAGTCAAAAATATCATCAAAATCAGTAAAAAATAAAATCCATCGTTAACCCACCCACTCCTGACCGGTTTTTTGCGAATCACACCCTCAGAACCACCCGACCGATTTTCAACTTTTTTTTTTTTTTGGCTCAAACCTCCACTTTTGGTGAGAAACATCGAAAATTCATGGAGAAATCGCCCTCCTGAGCTTTAAAATGTTGATACAGGTGTCATTCAGCCTTATGTTTTCCTTCTTTTTCAGGGTACCTGGCTAAAGAAAACAAACTATGTAAGGATTAACTAATTCAAGCCACTTTAAATTATGTATTTATTTATTTATTTGGTAAGAATTTATATGTAGTACAAGCCTATATTTGTTTTCACACAATCATATAGGCGATAAAAGCATTGTTCACTTACCCAAAAACCCAGCATAAAGCCCCTTCCTTTATGACATTACCACCTCATCACTTCTGTTTGTTTCTACCTCTAGCTTCTTTGTCCTCCACCTCAGGAATCACTTTCACTGTGAATTTCATCATTGGAGAGACTGTGGGGCAACATATCTTTACTGGTCAGGTTACTGCTAACAGGTGTATTGCCGAGTGTGGGGGGAGGGGGGGTTAGGTGGAGCCAGGGAGTATCCCCGTTTGACAGTAGGTAGAGGAAGGTCTCCCACACATGCCTACCAAAAATCACCCGCGAATGTTGAAAAATGTGCACACGATGGGCCTTGCAATTGAGTGACGTACGATGCATATCAGTGAGTCTGTCCGCGGAAAAAAGTAGTGACGTGCATCATACGTCAGTGGGGCTCGGCGGGTTAAACTGGGGCCTGGCCATCATTAGGCCGGATATGGTGGTATTTCTACCCCTATCGTTAAGCCAGGGTATTGCATCTAGGGGTATCTATATCGAGGTATACCTGTATATATACAGTAATCCTAAATTCATCCGGATATAACAGAGCCAAAGGCATGTCCGTGTAGTGGCACCATCCAGATTATGAACACTATTCCTCTACCACATCCAGACCCTACCTACACCCAAGTTCCAACCTATACCTAACCTATTAGTACAATACCTATCCTTAATGTGGCAGTGTTTTCCGGTCATTCAGGCATATTTAGACATCAAAACACGCAAAGAAATATCCAAATGCTAAACACCAAGAAAACCATGAAAAAAACACTGAAAACCAAAAAACATCCAACCTATACAATACTGTATGTACAATACCCCTCTTAATTTTGGCACAGTTTTCCAGTCATTCTGCCTTACTGAGACATCAAAACACACATACGAAGTAATGCTAAATATCAAGAAAATGCTGCAGAATTTCATGGGCTTTCTTGCGGATTTTGTGGAATTTCAATACGACCAATAGTAGTCGAATAAATCGCAAAAAACTTTAAATACTCATGAGTCAGTGTTATCACCACTGAGAAGGGTAGGAACTGAGAGAGTGAAGAGGGAGCCAGGAGGGTATGGTGGAGAGCCGAAATGGGAGGAGAATCAAGGCTGTGGGCTGGATTCTCTCCCTTCTGTCAACAGGTGGATGGGTACTTTTACCATACATTTACTCGTGGATTGCAGTCTGTTAGATGCCAAGCGGCCATGCGGAAACACGACTCATGGTGTATGCAGAACTTTCGACGTTCGGCTGAGAGGCAGAAAGCCACTGTCACCGAACATGTACTTGTGGCTTGGGGTCAGTGTTCGATGGTGGTGGTGGTTGGGAAAGACTATGCCAGGTGGCCGTGCGACACTGGACATTCGGTGGGGATGCATACAGATGTTTTAACACCGCTTGCAGGTTACAGTCATACTACTCGGATGCTGAAGGATCGTTAGGAGTGATTGGACGAGCACACGGCTTTGACCGTTCAGTACAGGGGCAGACAGACATTTTACTCTGGTTGTGGGTTACGGACTACTTCTCGCTCACGGCTCGAGCCAAGTGGCCATGATACCGAATTTTTGAACATGTCAGCTGCCTGGCTGAAGTTCTCGGGGACTTTCACATCCAGATAATGGCAAGTGAATTCGGAAAATAGTTTAATAGAGCCAAAGCCTAGCACCCGGATAATAAGCATACTTGGATACTAAGCGTGTGGATAAATGAGGGCCTACTGTATATAATATATACAGCAATCCCTCATTTATCTGGACACAATAAAGCCAAAGGCATGTCTGGGTAATCTACTCCATATAAATAGAGCCAAAGCCTAGCACCCGGATATTGAGCATACTTGGATACTAAGCGTGTGCATAAATGAGGGCCTACTGTATATAATATATACAGCAATCCCTCATTTATCTGGACACAATAAAGCCAAAGGCATGTCTGGGTAATCTACTCCATATATTCTGAATACTTTACACAATTCTTGTCTATCCACCCTGTCATATGCTTTCTCCAAATCCATGAAGGTTGCATACAACTTCTCTCCCTTCTCTAGAAACTTTTCCACTAAAGATCTAAGAATGAATATCCAATCTACACAACCTCTTCCCTTCCTAAAACCTCCATGAAGGTTGCATACAACTTCTCTCCCTTCTCTAGAAACTTTTCCACTAAAGATCTAAGAATGAATATCCAATCTACACAACCTCTTCCCTTCCTAAAACCTCCCTGTTCTTCTCCAACTCTGTTATTTCCCTAACTCTCTCAATAAGTATCCTACCATATACTTTTCCCATTACACTAAGAAGGGAAATGCCCCTTTGATTACCACACACACATCTTTTCCCCCTTTTCCTTTGTACAGGGGAATAAGTATACTTGACTTCCAATCCTCCGGGACTCTACCTTCCTCCAAGGCCAATCTGCACACCTTCCACATTCATTCTATTACTATCTCTCCCTCATACTTCAGCATTTCACCACACACCCCATCAATTCCTGGGGCTTTCCCCATTTTAACTTTCTTCATTGCTTCCACCACTTCCTCTTACTGATTTCTTCCTCTCTTCCCACATCCCTCCTTCTCCCAGCCATTCCCCAGCCACTTATACTTGCATTACTTTCATTCTCTATGTTCAGCAATTCCTTAAAGTGTTCTCTCCATCTGCTCACTTTTTCTCCCTTCTCCACTAGTAATCTACCAATTTTATCTTTCACTCCCCAACTAACTTCTTTGGCACCCTAACTCTACCTCTTTCCACAACATTTTCTTACATTCCCTCCACTTTGCACTCAAATTCCTTCCAAATTCCTCAACCACTCTCTTCTTACTCTCTCTTACTAATCTTTTCACCTCTCTCCTCCTCTCTACATATAACTCTCACTTCCATCTCTCAACTTCTTCAACGCCCCTGTTCCTCATCCACTCACTATATGCTTTCTTCTTTTGTGCCACAGCCTCTCTCACCTCTTCAGTCCACCATGCTGTTCCCTGAACCCCCTTTTGTCTTCTCTTCACCCCACACACCACCTCATATGTTGCACAGATTTCTTCTGTGAACATCATGCACACACCTTCCACATCCCCCATCTGCTCCAATCTGTATTTACCCAATCGCTCCTCCACTTCCTTTTTATATTGTGCCTTTTCTCAAGCCTCTTGTAACTTTTCTACACATTGTAAGAACTACTTCCTCCTGTCCTTCCCTTCTTCTCTTTCTCCATTTTGTTTGGACTTTGATTCTGACCACCACCAAGCGGTGGTCCGAAAGTCCACTCCCCCAACCTCTATATACTCTTGCATCCATTACACACCTTCTCATCCCTTCATCCACACACACATAATCGATCATTGCCTTCCATTCATTTAGGTCACCATTTACCCTTCTCGTCACTCGCCTCATATACCTATGGATCATTTTGTGCCTGAAGAGGATATCAGCTAACGCCAACCCCCTCCCGGCACTTATGTCCACTAAAGCACTGCCATTCTCATCCATCTCTGCAAGCACACCCCAGTCACCAACCACTCCATCCACCTTCACATTCCCTACTTTTCCATTCATATCTCCAATTAAAAACACTCTTTCATTCCTTTCAAACTTTTCCAAGCACGCTTCCACATTTGTCCATAACCCTTCTCTCACTCTGCTTCTACGATCTTGCGTTGGCGCATACACATAATCACCCACATTTGTAGTCCAACTTTCAATCTTACCCACACAATCCTTGAGCCACCTGATCCATACTCTCTTATATTCTCCTTCCACCTGTTACTCACAACAATACACACTCCTTCTTTTGCCCTCTCATTCTCACCTACTCGCGCACATATACCGCATCCATACTCCCATTCTCTCACACTCTCACCTCTCCATATAGTTTCAGTTAATCCAACTACATCCACTTTTGCACCCTCAAGCACCTGGACAATCTCTCTTTCTTTCACCTCATCATTTACACCCCTTACATTCCATAGCTATCCGTACCATGTCCTTTGTTCGGTCCGTAGTTATCACTTTTTGGTCAGTCCTGGTCCTAGGCTTCTTGTTCGTATTCTTAGTTAGTTGTTTTCCATGGAGGGGCACTAACCCTACCACCAACCCACCTGTTGTCACATAAGGAACATGTGTTGGTTGGTTATAAGGTTACCACCCAGCGTTGTACGTGCTTTCCTGGTTTACAGGAAATCATTTGGTTTGCCATTCAATGTAAAGCTACCCTAAAAACAAAGTACAGTCCTTCCTCCAATTTTGCGAGAATATGGTCAACAAAAACCCTTGCAAAATCAAAATTCGCAAAATTCAAACAATTAAATATATGAAATAAAGGCAAATTGGTCGACATCACCCCAAGGTAAGCACTTTTTCCCACTCTTTCTCTCGACTCTACCTCTTAATTTTACGATGATAAGTGAAACAAACACAAACTGATGTACTGTACAGTGATATTAATGAGAAAACATCATAGGTAAGAAACATAAAAAAAAAACAAAAATGCATTTACACTGATGTGAAGATTGGTGTTGTGTAAGGGACTGGTGGCGGGGCGAGGCCTGGCTACTGTGGCCCCGCGGGGCCTACGTCATCACTATCACTGTCGGCAGATATTTCCACAGCTTTGTTTTTTCTGCCTCTCTCATGAATCCCTCGAAGTCAGAATCGTCACTGGGGTCATCAGAATGAAAAAGGTTAGGGATGCTAGGATCGCTGGCTGCTTGGGGAGGGGTGGCAGGACGGCTGGTCGATGGGGCAGGGTCTCTTGGGGTTTTCATGAATTTTGTGATTAGAGACTGCTTCCTCTTGTTAACCCCATTTTTGTGTAGGTCAGCATAAAAACGAAGGGCCCTGTCAACACCATGGCATGCTTCCTGAGCCCTAAATTGGTCACATTCGTTGTTCACGATGGTTTTTTGCAGCTGGTCAATGACAGCGAGAATATTGGCCAGGTTATGCATCGTTAATTCTCGGCCGCTTCGCTTTTATGCTGACCTCCACAGAGATGGGGTTAACAAGAGGAAGCAGCCTCTAATCACAAAATTCATGAGAACCCCAAGAGACCCTGCCCCATCGACCAGCCATCCTGCCACCCTCCCCAAGCAGCCAGCGTTCCTAGCATCCCTAACCTTTTTCATTCTGATGACCCCAGTGATGATTCTGCTTTTTTCCTTTCAATCATTTTCAGTTTGGTCTCCAAACTTATTTTCTTGTTCTTCTTACCCGTTGGTGCCATGATAACACTCGTGCAAGGTTAGACTGCTGGGATATTGCGAGGAGCACCACAAAATTGTGAGGGTCAGTGACCTTGGTTGGAAACAGGTGCAAACAAACGTGGCGGGGCAGCAGACCACTGAACTAAGAGGCTCAGTACGCCCAGTGAACCATGATGTCACTACTTGGCGTGGCAAAGTAGTGCGGGAAGACGACTCTCCCACCACTCGACCTCGCAAAGAGTGTGATCGCTCGCAAAGTTCATAAATGTTAAAAAATACATGACTTTTAGAACTACCTTGCAAAATTGGTGAATCGCAAAGTTAAAATTCGCAAAGTTGAAGGATGTACTGTACCACTACACTAAATGGGTGGATGATGGGCACCCCCACGTACCACTAGTAAAATAATAAAAGTTACTTAAAACTGAAACAATACAAGAGAGAAATTTCAATCTTGATATGTAAAGAGATGAGCCATGCACAGAAAATATATATATATATATATATATATATATATATATATATTCGCGACTACAGTATCAATGCTGTATTTTCTTTCTCATACCTGGCACATACACTGATGTAACAGTGAGACTTGTTTTGGAACTGGAGGAAGTTTTCCCTGATGGATAGTGCAAATGAATCCACAGGTGGCTGTTTCTTGAAGTCATTCAAATCAACTCCATAACTGACATCAAGCTGGAGGATGGCCTGACCAGCTCCATTGGCAACAACATTCACAAGACCCCACACATTGGTGATCTGCAAACAATGAAAACAGGTAATGTCACTAGTAGATTTGTATACAACAATGGCTGATGGAAATCTGCATACATAAGGACTCTCAGATACCAAGGGATTCACTATGGGACTGTGTGATAAGAAATACTTTAACTTTAGACATAATGTCTGCCTTCGCCTTTAAAGCCTTACCGGTATGAAGTTCATATGTGAGACATTGGTGTTGCCAATATGAATCTTATTAGAAGCACGACCCTTTTCTCCTGTGACCTCAATGACAACATTCATGTCCGTGATGTCTCGAAGTCGTGCCTGATATGAGTACTCTGTCAATGCTTGCATCGCCACAATTGTATCCTGGGGGAAGAAGGGTGCAAACTGTGTTAATCTGGGGAGGGATGTACTGTATTTCGCAGCATATTAGACACTGCAGTGTGAAAGACGCACCCTAAGTCTGAAAGGGCAGTTCTGAGAAAAAAGTATGTCTTGACAAAGACTTCAGAAAGATTGCTTGATATGAGTAGTATTCACTCAAATAAACACTCACCTTTCAGAATCTCTCTTCAGTAGTGTATCTGTCTTTGGCTTCTTTATTTTTGTGTAAAAGAAGGGTACAAGACAGGAAAACAAATAAACAACCTCTTCCTTACAAAATGTTACTTCGTTCCATGCCACCATCATAACACTTTATGAAGTCCACCTTTCAGAATCTCTATTCAGTACTGTATATGTCTTTGGTTTCTTTACATTTATGTAAAAAGAAGGGTACAAGATAATAAGAAAATAAAAAACCCCTTCCTTACAAAAAGTTACTTTGTACCACAACGCCATCTTAACACTATGTTTATGAAATCCAACCTGTCCGATTCCGTTTGAACAATAATTTGAGACAGTCCTCATCTCCATTAGAGTACAATAAATATGTATCAGTGTATAGAGATACGAATTACTTTGCATGATATGAACTTAAAACAATTAAACTCAATAAAACCTGTTCTTTCACTCAATTAAGAATATATATATATATACAGTAGGCACGGAAAGTGTTGATGCCATCTTAAAAAAATAAAACATTCTTGTGGTTAGCAAGGAGAAACAAATAAATTAACACTCACCATTGAACTTAGTATTTACTGGCATTCCCCTTCGCCTTTATTATCTTCTTAAGGCATCTGGGGAGACTGATGGCGTAGTTTTGCAGAACAGACGGACTAAAACTGCTCCATAGCTGCTTGACTGCAGCCTCAAGTTTAGGCAAAGATGGTGTGTCCATACTACGCAGCTGCCGCTTCATGTGCGCCCATAAATTCTCAATGGGATTGATATCTGGGCTGTTTCTGGGCCAATCTCGAATAAAGGGAACCTCACAGTCTGTTAGCCACTGTTTCACTGACTTTGCAACATGTGCAGGGGCAGAATCTTGCAAAAAT
Source organism: Birgus latro (assembly GCA_018397915.1). Lineage (NCBI taxonomy): Eukaryota > Metazoa > Arthropoda > Malacostraca > Decapoda > Coenobitidae > Birgus > Birgus latro. The sequence goes on along the minus strand of JAGKTI010006874.1, from coordinate 16,354 downwards.
ACTCTTGCCTTGGTTTTACCAAAAGAGTCACTTAAAACATCACATAAGAGCTCCAAATAATTGTTCTGGTTCACTTTTTCATTTGCAGGTTGAATTACCAACCTACCAACACCATAATATGTAAAGCAGCCCCAAGCCATGAGTGAGGCTGGGTATTTAACAAACTTGGAAGTGTACTTAGGATCCAGGGGGTCACTGCCTGGTTTGCGGTACACTCGTGATGAAGGGGTACCAGTGACAGTAAATGTTGACTCATCACTCCAAAGCACAGTTTTCCATTGCTCCTCACTCCAGGCAAGATATTTCTTACAAAAATTTACTCTCTTTTTCTTCTGAAGTGCAGTTAGCAGTGGTTTTTTATGAGCACAAAAACTCCTGTAGCCCACATCGTCATGCAATAGCTGCTGCACACTTCTGACAGACACATCTGCCAGCAACTGTGGGTTCTTTTCTTTTAAATCCCGTGCTGTTAGCCTTGGATCCTTGCTAACTTGCCTTGAGACCAGCTGACGGGTCCTGAAGGTTGTCTTACGAGGTCTCCCAGGCCTGGGAAGTGGAGTGGGAGGAATGGCCTCCCCACTGTCCTTGAACCGCTTCACCAGTCCTCACTGTCCTCAGTCTAACACCATCTGATTTGCAATAAATGGGAGTTTGTGGCCAGCTTTGTATAAAGTAATCACTTCCACACGCTTGTCCTTGCTTGTGGTTACTTTAGGCATGATGAGAATGTGGTAGGTAACCAAATAACTGTGTTACTTGAGTCAAAACATGCCCTTGTGGTGCATCACACACAGAGACAATCCTCCTCCTGTGGCTGCCCAAACATTACTGAGCCTGCTCCTGTGGTGCCAAACCTATCAAGCAGGGTTGCCAGCTCCCGTTGAAAAAGTGTCAGCTCATTTCACATCACAGGGGAGGGTAGTATTGACCCTACTTCACTTAACGCAAAAAAGAATGACGTCAGCAAAAATGCATCAATACTTTCCGCGCCTACTGTATACAGGCCATTAAATGAAGGAATGGACTTTATCTCCACATCAAATGCCTGCATGTTCTGAATATTACAATCACCAACAACACAAACAGGTTCAAAAATCAATAAAAAGGAACAATTTTTTTTTTCGTTTTTTCGTTTTTGCAGGCTCCAACATGCTTGCATGCGTCGGCCTTGGCCACCAAATGGCGGCTTTCCACGCTGCTCGATCCCTGGCAGCCTCCCTGTTCAGTCCCTTAACCCTTAAGTCACACTTAATGACCTCGTCCCATGTCTTTCTCGGTCTACCCCTCCCCCAATATTAACACCTCTTGCCCTCTGTACCCAATTATCATCCCCCATCCTCTCCACATGTCCAAACCACCTCAGCCTACCTCTCCTCATCACAACACCAATACACTCTAGTCCCATCCTACCTCTCAACTCTTCCATCATAAACCCAGCCCCCCCTGGCCTTGCACGCAGGGACGCACTGCACATCCACCTAATCATTGTCATTTCTGTACATTTAAACCTGCGAATATCCTCTTCCTTTACTGCCCAGGTCTCACTACCATACAGCATCACACTCCTAACACATGCTGCATACGAAGACCCCTTAGCATGTAAGGAGAGTCCTCTCAATGTCAGGAGAGGCAACAGCTCCCTGAACTTCTTCCAACCACTTCTCACCCTAGCAACCGAGCTAACTCCAGCCCAACCTCTGGCACATAACATGTCTCCCAATTAACAAAACTCCTCCACACACTCAAGAGACTCACCTGCAAGTTCAACCCTCTCACGCCTAACAATATCCACCTGCTCTCCCCGACACGCCGCACACATGAAATCAGCATCATCTCGCAGTCTACCTCTAATACCACTACATCTCTTGTGCACATTGAGTGACAAGCCAAATGGTTTCCTGTAAGCCAAGAAACCATTTACAACGCTGGGTGGTAACCATATAACCAAACCATACGTGCTCCCTACGTGTCAACAAGTGGGTTGGTGGAGGGTTAGTGCCCCTCCCCGTAAAAAAAAATAACTCAAAGTCAAATGACCACCCCTTACGGGATTATGGTGTCTGGCAATAGATAGACAGATAGACTACACAAGATGGAATTACTTTCCACACCCTTGTGGCAAACTGCACATGGCCACTCTCCCTCTCCTCTGATTATACCACCACCAACCCTAGATATCATCACTTTTGTTTTATCTGCATTTACCCTTAAGCCCTTGTACCCCATACCATCTCTCCACTTCTTAAATCTTTCCTCCGCCTCCTTTTCATTCTCTGCAATCAACACCAAATCATCAGCATACAACATCTCCCATGGGAGTCCAAATCATCAGCATACAACATCTCCCATGGGAGTCCATCTCTGAAGTCACGTGAGAGGGCTTCAAGCACCATGATAAACAACAAGGGACTCAAAACTGACCCCTGATGCACACCAACATTCACAGAAAACTCATCACTCAAAACTCCATTCACTCTTACCTGGGTGCGAGCACCCACGTACATGGCCATAACCACCCTAACCAGCCACTCTTCCAACCCTAGCTTTCTCATTGCCCACTTCACCACCTCTCCAGGGACTCTGTCAAAGGCGTTTTCCAAATCAACAAAAACAAAATACAGTTCCCTTTTCTTTCCAATATATTTTTCCTGAAGCTGTCGAACAATGAACATGGCATCAGTGGTCCCCCTGCCTGGCATAAACCCAAACTGCATCACATCGATATTCACTCTTTCTCTAATCATACCTTCTAAGACTCTCTCCATCACTTTCATTATCTGATCTAAGAGCTTTATACCTCTGTAATTTCCCCTTTCCAAGGCATCACCCTTCCCTTTGTACACATTTACAATTACACTCTTCAGTCAATCATCTGGGACAACATGCTCATATATAATCCTATTTATCAGGTCAGTGACTAACCTCATCCCAGTATCTCCAGAGGCCTTCAACATTCTGGCAGTCAACCCAGACACACCTGCCGCCTTCCCCACCCGCATCCTGCCTATTGCCTCACTCACAGTAGCAGCGTCAATCAAAGGCCAAGGGCCAAACACTGGATCAGCTGGCTCCAAACCTTCTCTATCCCAATCAAACTCCTCATCAACTGGCTATAATGCTCTCTCCATGCATCTTTAAAATCCTCACTGTTCACCACTACCCTTCCATCATCATTCTTCACACACTGTTCACCTACAATGTCCCGATCATCCCTCTTCACCTGATTTGCCACCCTAAAAATCATATTTTTCCTTTCTCCATGATTTAGATTATCAAGTAAAAGTCTCTGTGACTCAGACTTCGCCCTGTATACCTCTCTTCTAGCCCTGCGCTTGGCAGCCAAGTACTCCTCCCTGTTACCACCATTCTTCCATTCCCAGAAAAGCCTTCTTTTCTCCTTAACTGCAGCTTCTACACCCTCATCCCACCACCAAGTTACTTTATGTCTTGGTGGGCCTCTTGTCCAACCGCATATTGCATCGGTAACTCTCAAGAGGTCGTTCTTAAGGGCTCTATACTGTTCATGAACGCCTTTATCTACGGCTTCCTGTTCAGCCACCACTCTCCTCATCTCATTACAAAAGGCATCCCTTACTAATTGGTTTCCCAGCTTCCATATTTTCCTCCTAGGTACATATGTCCTCCTTATCATCACTCGTTCCTTAAGCACCACGTCACAAATCAACAGTTTGTGCTGCTGCACACACTCCTCGCTTCCTATAACTTTAACATCCCTCACTAATCTCCTATCAACCCTCCTGACCAGAAAATAATCTATCTGACTACTATTTCTCCCGGACTCGTACGTAATCAACCGGCTCATTCTTTTCCTAAAATGTGTGTTGCACACAATCATACCCATAGCCTCCCCAAACTCAAGTATTCTTTCCCCTTCCGCATTCCTCACACCATATGCACATCCTCCATGGACTCCTTCATAACCTTGAGCTGCTTCACCCACATGACCATTTAAATCCCCTCCCAGAACCACTACCTCATCATCACCCATACCACTTACTACACGTATTAAATCATCCCAAAATCTATCCTCTGCGTCATCCAATCGTACTTTTTTTTTTTTTTATGTGTCCGACTCTGGGCATAGGCTTTACAGCCTGCTATCAAGGCCCAGCCGTCCTCCTACATACCATACATCTCTACATGTCACCACTTCGGCGCTAACACCCACCGTCCATACTGAATACATGCTAGGGCTGTCTCATACAGGACTGGTGTATTGGTATTAGCGGGGGTATTTTTACGACATGTCGGCGGGTCTTCTGGTAGATCCGTAAAGCCTGATTTAATGAAATTGAAATCCTTAAACTGTTCCCTGCCCCAGCGAGGATTCGAACCTGGGTCCGTCGGGACTGCAAGCCAACTCTCTACCGATCGAGCTACCTGTGGAGCATATGCCGATATAACTGAAATCATTTTCCGCCCCATCAAAATTTTCACTTCTAATATCCTATCACTTACTCTCATAACATTCATGACATATTCCACCCATTTCTCTGCAACCAACACACCCACATCCCCATATCCATCAGTTCCCCCCTGCCAAAACAACTTATTGTAGCAATCCTTCCCAACAATCTTTCTGGCTGATCCACCCCTGTACCGGACTTCCTGCAAACATGCCACATCCACCCACCTCCTACTGAATGTCTCAACGACTTCCCCCACTCTTCCTCTCAAACTTCCCACATACCACGAACCCACCCTAAACCCCCTGGGTGATTTGCTGTCCTCAGGCTTGCTTTGATGCTTGTATTTGTAGTTCATAGTCAGTAAGATAAAGGGGGGGTAAACATTCCAAAGGCCCGACCCACTGCACAGTCCCAGGTCCAGGCAATGGATCTGGGACTCCTAACCCACCAGCTTACCAGTGGCTGTGGTAGTGGCCTCGGGGCACCCTGCCAGGACAGCTGAAGGGACACCCTCCAAGCGCGCCTTGGCACTGCAACTGCCCCGCCATTATACACCCACTGATAGGGCAGCCTCCTGGGGCGCTACTCCCAGGTTCGGGCCCCTCTCTATTGAGCAGAAGCGGCAGCCTGGGAACCGCAATGCCCTGTGCCCTCTAGGACAGGTTCGAGCCCCATCTCGCCCTGGACCCATGATCTATGCCGGCGGAACCCCAGTCACGCCTCCCCCCAAAGTCCACCACTAGGTAGCGGGGGCAAAGTTTTCTGGCCGCATGCCCTTGCCGGCATCAACCCCTGTAACATAGTGGGATACGCTGTGTAATATATAAAGCGCATGTGATGAAGTGCATAGGATAGTTAGAGGAAATGTTTGGGAGAGTATGCTGGTCTACTCGCCATGTTACTGTAACACTGAAATGGTCAGCAAAGGGGGATGGTTAGGTAGCTAGTGAAACAGGAGCTCCAGCTCTCCCTATCACCAGCATTCCCATTCCCCTCAGGAGTACCACTCTGTTCGGCCCATGCTACAGCCTCCTCCTACAGCATTTTATTTACACTTAAAGTACCCCGTACTATTATAATCAGATTCGTGCCCCACACTTCCGGTGTTATGATATTTTCCCACATTCCATCTCAATTCAGTGTAATGTGAGACTACTGTAACTTGCTCCTGATGTTTCATTACCTACAGACAACACAATCACTTCCTAAACTGAAAAAAATATCATTAAGCAAACAAAATGAAACACAACACGAATCTTTTCTGCTCAGCAGACATGCTCCTGAACACGACTTCGTTGCCATCACTAATGAAGCACTGACTAACCTCTGAATACCTCCACAACAATAATAATAATAAAAATAAATGTATCACTTGTATATACACACTAAACAAAAAGCAAATTAAAATGTTTTACAACTGAAGTTCCCTTGTTGGGAACAAGACGTACAGCTGTCTCTACCCTCTCCTCAATAACACTCCCTCACTGACAGGGCCACTTGCCTCACAACATCAAAAATTAACAAAGCATTCTTAACTATTCACAATTTACTAAAAACAGTCATTCAAATCAAAACATCGAATCTGGTGAAAACATTTAAAAATCCATTGCTATGCCTTCATAACACTGCTGTCTCCAAGTTGCTGTACCATTGCATGGTAAGTGATAGCTCTAAGGATAATGCAAGAGAAATGCAGTCCCATTTTCAAATATCAGAACATAATTACTAGTGGAGAAAGGAGAAAAAGTGAACAGATAGAGAGAACACTTTAATGAATTGTTGAACATAGAGAATGTAAGTATAAGTGGCTGGGAAATAGCTGGGAGAAGGAGGGTTGTGAGAAGAGAGGAAGAAATCAGTAGGATAGTAGTGGTGGAAGGAATGAAGAAAGTTAAAATGGGGAAAGCCCCAGGAATTGATGGAGTGTGTAGTGAAATGCTGAAGCATGGGGGAAAGATAGTAACAGAATGGATGTGGAAGGTGTGCAGATTGGCCTGGGAGGAAGGTAGAGTCCCGGAGGATTGGAAGTCAGGTATAATTATTCCTCTGTACAAAGGAAAAGGGGAAAAAGAAGTGTGTGGTAATCATACGGGCATTTGCCTTCTTAGTGTAATAGGAAAAGTATGTGGTAGGATACTTATTGACAGAGTTAGGGAAATAACAGAGGAATTAGTGGGAGAAGAACAGAGAGGTTTTAGGAAGAGAAGACATTGTTTAGACCAGATATTCATTCTTAGATCTTTAGTGGAAAAGTTTCTAGAGAAGGGAAAGAAGTTGTATGCAGCCTTCATGGATTTGGAGAAAGCATATGACAGGGTGGATAGACAAGGATTGTGGAAAGTATTAAGAATATATGGAGTGGATGGGAAATTGTTGAAGGCAGCGAAGAGCATGTATGAGGGTGCTAAGGCTGCAGTGTGTGTGGATGGCAAAATGAGTGAATTTTTCCATTTAAAGGTTGGATTGAAACAAGGACGTGTCATGTCTCCATGTCTGTTCAATCTGCATATGGATAGGGTTATAAAAGAGATACAGTACAAAGTCGAGCAGTGGGTGTTGGAGTGGCCCTAGTGAGAGAGGGCAGTGTGTGGAAACTCCCTGTACTGTTGTTTGCAGATGATACTGTGTTGTTGAGTGAAGACGAAGGGGAGCTGCAAGGCTTGGTAGATGAGTTTGGGAGAGTGTGTAAGAAACGGAATCTAAAGTTGAATGTAGGGAAGAGTAAAGTGATGGTCTTCGAGAGAAGTGAAGCCAGTGAATGTACAGAGAGACTGGATGGGGAGGATATGAAGAATGTGAGTGCATTTAAGTACTTGGGTAGTGTGATGAGTAAGGATGGAAGTCTGGAGGGTGAAGTGCTTGAAAGGGTGCAGCAGGGAAGGAAGGTTGCTAGTTCATTGAAAGTAGTGATAAGAAACAGGGAAGTGAGCATGGAAATGAAAAAGTTGCTACATGACAGTACTGTGATACCAACTCATATGAAAGTGAAGCTTGGACCCTGTTGGAGGGACACAAGTCAAGAGTGAGAGCAGTGGAAATGAGGTATTTGAAAGGAGCATTTGAAGTCACATGGAGAGACAGACTAACAAATGAGGAAGTAAAGGAGCGCTGTGGCGTGGATGTGGACGTGATAGGAAGCGTTAGGAGAAACACGTTAAGGTGGTTTGGGGATGTGGAGAGGATGGAGTGAAAGACTGATAAGGAGAGTGTATGTGAGTGAGGTGGAGGGGGGAGAGGGAGGGGGAGACCGAGGTTGAGATGTAGGGATGGAGTGGAGAGGTATATGAGAGAAAGGGGGTGTGAGTTGGGAGCGGGGCAGCGAAATGGCGGGGGACAGAGCGACATGGAGGTGATTTGTTTGTGGCCATCCCGTGTGGGATTGAGGCGTCTGGCAATAGATAGGTAGACAGAACTTAAGTCTGCCCTGGAAATGCCATGGTGAATATCAGATAAAGAACTAGATAAATACAATAATAGATGGATAGGTACTGAGGCATTCATTTCTACCACCCAACTCCCCTATACACAATACTTCTCATTAAATGTTATATCAAAATCTTACCTCACTACCTCCATTTTCTACCAGTTTCAGCATAAAGGTTAGGTAAGCGAGGGAGAGCCTTCTTTCTTATACTGTTTTATTCTAATAGTTTAGCCAAAGAAGCTGCCAAAAATGAGTTAACCAGCCCACTGCAATTATTCTCTTATTATTGCTAATGCAAACGTCTTTACTGAATACAAGTGATTAACGAAAATTTTCAAACTAGGGGCATTTGATTCAGCCCAGACTAACCCCTTCAGTACACGATATTTCCTGAAATGAATAAAACATCTGGCGAGCATGAATAAAGTACCCTATAAAATACATTACTGGGCTGAAGGGATTATGATTAGCAGTTTATCACTGTGCCCCTACCTGGACTTCTTCCACTCCTCCCTCATTAAGTACACCCACACTACACTCACACCCACACATACACACACTGGGTTGCATTCACTTTTGCCAATTATGATAGCTTTGCTAGGGCAATGAGACAGAGTGAACAGGATCAATCACTCTAATCAGCAGTGAGGCAGTGAGGGTGAACAGGATCGATTGCTCTCATCGCTTTGTCACTGTGAATACAACAAAAACAGCAGACACTGCAATGAATGCCCATCTGGCACAGCTAATTTCAAATACTGTATTATCTACACAGTAAATTTTATCCCATTTTCATAACATAGTACTGTAAGTAGCTGATCCCTGATTCAACACTGCTAACGTACATCAGTCACAACTGAAAAACACAGCGTAGCTGTAATTTCTGGCAGTACTGTTTAATGTTACAATTTTTCCTGTTTTTCTCTACCAGTAATATAAGACTGTTAATTTCCATATGGGAGAAATGTCTTTTATAATGACTGAGCAGTCTTGCAAGCCAACCTCTCTCCAATATGACTGCCTTGTTAGTTAGTGAGTGGATGGCAAGTGAAGTGGCCATGAATGCCTTTCAGAAGGTCAGCAGGCAGTCCACCATAGATCATGTTAACTTCCGACTGGGTGAACGCTAGGCACTAAACTGCTAAAATGCTGTAATATCAGGCAGTACTGTTTAATACTGCAACTATTTTTCCCATTTTCACTAACAGTAATATAAGACTGTTTCCTTCTATGACATTCTTGTCTCAAATGAAACAGAATATCAGTAACAGAAGCCAGCCTAACAAGGGTTACTGAATTTCCATATGGGACAGACGTTTGTTATAATGATTCAGCAGTCTTGCTAGCCAACATCTCCTGTATGATTCCCTTGCAAGTTAGTAAGTGGATGACAAGTGAAGTGATCATGATTGCCTTTCAGAAGGTTAGGTTAGCAGGAGTTCATAAGTAATCATGTTAACTTTTCAGGGTAGCATGAACACTAGACACTAAACTGCTAAAATCCTGTAATTTCAGGCAGTATTATTTAATACTGCAACTGTTTTTCCCGTTTTTCACTAAAAGTAATATAAGACTGTTTCCTTCTATGATATCCTTGTCTCGAATGAAAAATTATCAATAAGAAATGCCAGCCTAAAAAGGGTTACTGAATTCCCATGTGGGACAGACGTTTGTTACAATGACTCAGCAGTCATGCTAGCCAACATCTCCAATATGATTCCTTTACTACTTAGTGAGTGGATAGCAAGCAAAGTGATCATGACTGCCTTTCAGAAGGTTAGCAGGGAGTTCATCAGTGATCATGTTAGCCTGCTGGAGTAGGGTGTATGCTAGATGCTAAACTGCTATACCACTAAACCCCTAGACCGTCACATTACCAGTTGTAAACAAACCGTGTGTGTTCTGTTCTTGAACTTGGGTGTTTCTAATTGTAAAATCTAAGTATATACACATGTGAATATAACTTTTTACAATATATCAAAGGTCTTTATACTCTAGAAAGTACTTGTGACTGCCAAGCAGCGAGATGATCATCTGTATAAGAGATTCTTCTAAATGGAGCCATGCGAACCTGTTTAGTCTGGCCTCCAGGATGCATGGGGATATTTGAAGGCAATTTTGAGACAAAAAAGTGCATCTATGACAAAAGTGACACAAACCATAAATAGAAGATTATAAATAAAAACCATCAAAAAAGTTGGTACACCAATGGGAATAAGACACTGCGGGTCAAGAATGAGCGACAATGCAGTACACAGAGGACACTGAGTCAGCTCTCTCTCTCTTCTTTTCCTGTGTAACTTGTTAATAATTCAACAACAAAAAGCAGTGAGGTACCATCCACAAACTGTGAAGGCAAGTGGATTCAATTCCCTGTATGTAAAACCTTAGCTTTACAACTAACCACTGTTGAGATGAATCCTCCATCATGCATCCTCATTGCATTAAGCCACTTCACAATGCGTTCTTGGTCAATTTCCACACCATTCCTTTTAAGGTAGAGCAGCAAGGCATACGATGTCGCCTCCACAGCATGAGAATCCCACTCTTCCTCAAACTTTGGTTGCAAAAGGTTGCGTTGGTTGTTTTCATAAATACGGTTGTTTGTTTTGATAGGTTCACGTGACCAGTAGATGAGGCCATCTGCAAAGAAGGTAGAATCCTGAATACTCAGTTATAAACATATAAGCTATCAAACTACCCTCTTTATATCTGAAAAAATGATACCAGTTTCTGTAATATGACCTAATTAAGCCTCACAACTCAAAAACCTGTATCAAAGATTAGGAAATCCCAGTTATCTGCAACTAATGATGATGATAATCATGGTGGTGGTGATGATGATGATGATGATTTTTATTCATTCATTCATTAATCATCTATTCCAGTGTTGCTCCATGAGGAGTGTAGAAGCCCAGGGCTAGGCAAGTTGGTCCTGGCATTTAAGGTGAGAGTGATCAGCCCCACTCATCCCTGAGTGGCATTACATGGGCAATAAACCCCAACCATCCCTTGGATATAAACCTGCAAAAGCTCAATCCAATTGGAGCACCTTAATTGCCCACTAAACCACCAGGCGCCATAATATGGTTATATGGTTACCACCCACCAAAGTAAATGAAACCATTTGGCTTGTCACTCAGTGTAGAGTCACCCATGGATGGGAGGAAGGAAAGAATGACAGATAAGCAAGGATGGAAAGAAGGAAGGAAGAGAGGAAATGGCAGGCACAAGAGAGCAGCACTACATCAAGTGAGCATAAAACACTGTGTTAATCATGAGTTTTCCCTATGAAGAAAATAATACTACAATCAACCACAGACTCATCTTTAACTTCTCCCATCGTTGATCACAAGCGAGCTGAGGTTATCTAACAAATCAACTGGGTTGTAACAATTCTACTACAACCAACATACTACAAGATCTATAGCAGTTTAAGGCCAACACAGGCCTTAGACATACGACCATGCATGGGGAGACAGATGGTGCTAACCATATGGCATCTGAAGCTTTCTCTGCTAAGATGAAGGCGATCATAGAGGAAGAAGGATACTCTCCAAAACAAGTCTTGAACTTCAATGAGATGGGCATGTTTTGGAAAAGCATCTCCTGGATGACCTACGTAGGCAAGAAAGAATGATATGCACCATCCATCTCCTTGGTGCAAATTCAAAGGGAGACCTTAAGCTACAATCCCTCTTTTTATACCACTGGAAGAACCCCCAAGCACTGGCAAGGTACATGAAGGAGAACCTTGGGGTAATTTGAAAAAATAACTCCAAAGCCTGGCTAACCTCATCATTCTGCTGATCATACAGTGCTCCCTTAACATCCACGGAGGTTAGGTAACAGAGACCCCAGCGTACATTAAAAATCTGCGGATATCTGCTTCCCCCCTTAAAAACACCCCTGGCCCCCCATAACCCTTTGGCTGCTGCGGCTGTGATGACAATGTACTGACTGTGCTCACTGCGGAGAAACAGGAAGAAAATTGTGCTTTCAACTAGTGTTTGAACCCACTTATCGTTAATCTTGAGAGCTAAAATTTTTGTCAGACAAACGTCCATCTTTCTACTATTGTTTGCAACAAACTGCACATCTGCAGGCACTCCAAACACAGAGAACGATTTGAGAGAATACAAGGTGTGTTTTGACTGACGCAAGAAATAGCCCAGGGAGGTGAAAATTTCCACGAAACCACAAGTTTTCCATACAAAATAGGGTTACAGCCACATTACCTCATCACAGCAATTGCAATAATAATAAAAATAAAACACTTCTAGCCAATCTCCTATGATTTTGTTACATTATTCCAGTATTTAGGTTAGACTTTAGCGAAACAGTAATGATGTGAGGAAAATCATTATAAACTTTATCAAACTTCATGAATGACCTTTATTACCATTTACTTTTATAAAACTTACTCATATAATGTCACAAGTCATTTCATAGCATAGCTGCACAGTTTGCATCCGCAAAAATGTTCACTAGCTAATGCACTTAGCATCATGACTTCTTTGATTATCGCAAAAACAGGCGTTATGTGAGCAATAACCTCAACCATCCCTTGGATATAAACCTTCACCGGCTCAATCCGATTGCAGCACAGTAATTACCCACTAAACCACCAGGCACCATAATTTGGTTATATGGTTACCCCCAGCGTACTAAATGGTTTCCTGGTGTACAGGAAACCATTAGGCTTGTCACTCAGTGTAGAGTCACCCATAGGCAGAAGGAAGAGGAAAGAATGAAGGAAAGAAAGACAAAAGAGGGAGTGTAAAGTCACCCACTGCCAAAAGGACGAGGAAAAAATGAAGTAAAGAAAGACAGAAGAGGAAAGGGCAGACTCCCAAGAGCAGCACTACATCGAGTGAGTGGACGGTGAGTGCCCCCACCTACCACAAATCACAGTAATTCACAATACAAAATTACACTTTCAGCCACTCTCGTATGATTTCAGTGTGATTTGGGTGCGTATTGCTTAGTATTATTTACAAGAGAGAGAGAGAGAGAGTGGGAGGACAGCAAATCAGTTTAGACCAGCTCATTGAGGGTATGTGTACCTGTGTTCGTGTATGTACGTAAACTATTATTTAGTATAAGGTTAACTGTCGGTGTTTAAAAGTTTAACCCCTAAAGTTGGAGTCACTCATCCACCATATGAATTTTTCCCCACGAGTTATGTGTATCAATTAGTGCGATATCAAATGGTGCTCGCTCACACATCCACCATACAGGCACGTTAATTGGGACCAAGGTGTCTTTACAAACATTACAGTAATAAGGGTATGCAAAGCTATAAAAACAGTTAAAATTTTCACATTGCCTGTTCTCGGCAATGGGAGGAGGGTCATCAGGTTCATCAGGCATTTCAACCGTTACCAGATGATTTCCAATTAGCCAATGACAGAGACTCTTAGTTACAAACAAAGCTTTGGTATGACCAACCAATCATGGAGCTATCCCCTTGTATCAGCTGGTAAACACAACAAAGCCCTTCGCCGCCAAAGATTGCAAAGGAGAACATGGAAGAAAAGAGATAATCCTAGCCCGTCCTAACTTTTCCCCAGATGAATTAATGGCATTTTATGAAGTGGCTAAAAGGAAGAGTGTTATATTTGATTCACTGGATAATGCCATCACTAAAACAGACATAAACTATGCCTGGGATAATGTTACATTTGCAGTGAACAGTGTCAGCAGAGTTCAAAATGATAAAATGCTTTAGTGAATCCGGCCCCGATACTGTATCCACCTGCGAATATTTAAAACCGTTTATGTTATATCCCCCCACAGATATTTAAAACCATGTATGTTAAAAAAGCGGATGGTTAGGGATGACTGTATATGGCAGATTACCTGTGACTGTGCCAGGCAAAGAAATCTCATAAATCACTTCCTCCTCCAGGTGGACAATGCCCTGAGCCACTGTGATGGCATGGAGGACTGGGTGTACAATATTAAGATGGTGTCTCGTCCCGCAACACATCATACGACTGTTGTCTATAGAGTGAATGAACTTTTTCAAGAGGTTGAATTGCTAAGAGAAAAACATAAAGAGCTGGTACAAGAACTAAATAAATAAAGGGATAGCCAGGTGAACTGAAGTCTGGAATTAAACACTGAAGGAAAACTTAAACAGGGTGGGAAAGCAGTATTCAGTCACAAGAGAAAGCTAACCGTCTAGTGGAGATGGGCAAGAGTAAGAGAAGTATTGTAGTATGGAACAGACAAAAGAAACAGCCAACAAATTTAAGGAGGAGGCATGCAAAACTTATGCTGAAATAACAAGGCATACAGATAATATGCTAGAAGACCTGAACGAGTAAACAGCAAGATCGAGAGAATACAAATTAAAAAAATTGTATCTGGAGCGAATGAAACCATGAAAAAAGTGAAAACCTTTAAAGGGACACAGCTGGAAGAAACAGACCAGAGGGAAACGAAATACAATCAAGAACAGAGAGGGATACAGAGGAGAGGAAATTTATAAAGAATCTAATAAGCAAGGTAACAAATTATTTAAGTGACAAGAATTTACAGTAAACTTTGAATTATCTATTAACAAATCAACCAGCAGGTGCCATTATTTGTCACAGTAAATGGGGTTGATTTTTAAAACTGTGGGAAGCCCCAAAACAGAAATCCAAAATCCATGCTATTTGCCAGGAGCCCTGCCACCAAAACTATTCCATGAGTCTTGCCACCAAAACACTGCTTTTAATGTTGCCAAATTTGACATTTCTCTCGAATTTGTTACTTGTCTGTCTCTATCTTCTGCTTTCTTCTCATGCTGACTTTTAACCCCCGCCGCACTAAAACTTATCAAGCTGATTACCTTCCCTGAGTCATTTTTTCAGAACTTTTATTTCAATATTAAGTTGATTTTTGTCATCAGATCACGTTTCTCAGCTCAAACACTTCATTACCCTCATCTTATTGTAATTTACGCCTCTTGGGTGGGTGTGAGGGCAGTGATAAGTCACCAGCACTGTGAGAGGTAGACAGGCGTGAATCTGTCATTGCCGGGCTACAAACGAGAACTGAATTACTAAATATGTGGTATTTGGCAACTGCAATGTGGCAGGGATTGGCAACAGCTCTGATGGCGTACAGGAACTCAACGTTACCATGGAAACCACTGACGCTTCCTCGTGCTTGAAATTACAGTGCGGAGAAACATCGCCTCACATGAGGAGATCAGCATGGCAAGGGCTGGCCTGCATATCTGAATTACTAAATATGCAGTATTGGCAACTGTGGTGCAGCAGGGTTTGAAAACAGCCCAGATAATGTACAGGGAGACTCAATGTTCCCATGGAAACAACTGACGCTTCCTCATGCCTGAAATTATGGAGCCGAGACCCATCGCCTCATATGAGGAGATCAGCGCAGCCAGAGGTGGCCTGCATATTGCCTCATATTAGGCAATGAGTGCAGCTGGGGTTAAATACACTTACTCTATGTATATCCCTCCTCCTTAATACACTTCATAATCTTTTTTCCTCGTGCATCTCGTCTAAAAATGGGTGGCAACCTGTTGGTCCCCTCCCCCCACATGGCTGCCACTCCGTATTCTCTCTCCAGTACTGTAATGTCCCCTGGCAGCTGTGCTTAGAATGGAGTTCATCATGTTTTTCGTCATCCCTGTCCTTCTGCACGTCATGCTGGCCTCATGCCTTCTGCTGGCATGTGTCACTATGACACCTCCACCTGCCAAGCACCCAAGGAAAGGTCCTCTCTCTCAAAAGGAAGCACAAGATTTTTGGGAAACTGGACAAGGGATGGACAGTGAGTCGGGTGGCTGGGTTTTTTGGGGGTCCCTCATGCAACCCCACTGAACGTCAAGAGGGTACGAGAATAAATGCTGCGGTATGGGACTGAAAATGGACAGACATCCCAATGGCTTAAATGGAAAATAATGGCCAGACCCAAACACCAGGATTCAAACCCAGCAGTACTGAAGTGGTACTGGCAGCAAAGGAGCAGCGGTGTCATGGTGTGGGTGGTGGAGCTCATGGATGTGATGGTGAAGTTTGTTTGACATCTGGCCACCACAAAGGATTTACTGTATCAAGAAATTTTCTTGCTACTCTCTGGTGAGTTTATTCTTCCTAACATCTTCTCTTTTATTTCTGTAACTCAAGCCATGCGTTTCTCTCTCTCTCTATCTCCTGATGCCTGGTTAGGTCTGCCTATCCTCATTCTGACTGCTTGCTAACCTGCCTCACCCTACCTAACTCTACCTGAATGCAGCAGAACTGGAAAGTATGAAATTATGAAAAAGATAAACTCAGACCTCTCAAAGTGACTACTGTATTTGCAGTACAGTAAAACCTCGAGAAGACGACCCTGCAGAAGGCGTAAAAATGACCCCGCTAATACCAATACACCAGTCCTGTATGAGACAGCCCTAGCATGTATTCAATATGGACGGTGGGTGTTAAGTTCCGAAGTGGTGACATGTAGATTGTAGGAGGACGACTGGGCCTTGATA
>JAGKTI010006873.1:0-39034 GCA_018397915.1 Birgus latro | reverse complement strand
CCCAGACTTACAGCAGGATATGGGTAGGATGGACTGCGACAGCAACACGGCATCACTTCCGTTTTGTTTGAAACTGTATGAAAACTGAATGACTTGGCGTCAATTTCAAACCACCTTCAAGGAGTGATTGAAGAGTATCGTATGAAACAATAATTCTGTGTGAAATTGTATGACCACAATGTGATGGTACAAAACGCAGCATCAGTCACATAAACCCTTTTTACCGGCATATTTTATAAATGGTACATTCTATCCATATAACCATACCATCCAAGCACACACACCCTTAAATCTTACTGTCTATAGACTTCTTTACTTCACACTTTTCACAAATTATATTCCTTATCCTATGTACTCCACAAACTCCACACACACATTCCTCTCTAATCCCATTTCCACATCTCTCACCTTGTTTTCATGCCAAATTGTAGAATAATCATAATAATAACAGATCATTATCATCATCTAGACTTTTTTTCCCAGTTAATGATGGTTTAGTTTCGTACATATGTGAACAATGAAGGCCATGTCCTGTGACACAGGGTAATGATAATTCATCATCTAATCCTGTGTTGCCTCATGAGGAGTGTAGGAACTTGGGGCTAGACAAGTTGGTTCTGATATTAAGATCAGAGTGACCAGCTTCAGTCATCCCTGAGTGGCATTACTTGAGCAATAAACCCCAACCACCCTTTCGATAAAAACCTGCACAGGCTCAATTTGATTGGAGTACCTTAATTACCCACTAATAATAATAATAATGGTGGCATGTGGGGGCACTCACCATCCACTCACTTGATGTTATGCTCTCTCAGGTGACTGCCCTTTCCACTTCCTTCCTTTTCTGTCTTTGATGCCTTCATTCTTTCCTCTTCCTTCTGTCTATGGGTGGCTCTACACTGAGTGACAAGCCAAATAGTTTCCTGTACAACAGGAAACCATTTACTACGCTGGGTGGTAACCATATAACCAAATTATGGCGCCTGGTGGTTCAGTGGGTAATTCAGATGCTCCAATTGGATTGAACCGGTGCAGATTTGTATCCAAGGGACGGTTGGGGTTTACTGCTCATGTAATGCCACTCAGGGATGAGTGAGGCTGGTCACTCTCATCTTAAATATCAGGACCAACTTGCCTAGCCCAGGGCTCCTATACTCCTCATGGGGCAACACTGGATTAGATGAATGAATGAATGAATGAATGAATGATAATAATAATGAGGGACAGAGTTAGGTGACTCAAAAGGGAAGCCAGGGAATATTTATAAAAGGCATATTTAAACCTCAGAACACTAAGCAATGCAGTTTACAAATTGTCCTTATTTTTTCACTGACGTACAGTCAACCAAAAAAAGTATCACACACCTGCGAATCGACAGTTGTGAAAATGAGCGAGTTTTGCTGATGCACACCATTCTATTAACATATAGCCTAAAAAAAATATGCCATCCAATATGTGACGATTTATGTGATTTCGAGTCATAATAATTACCAAGGACAACAATTACACTTATAATTACTTGGTGCCCCATATTATCACAATGCTTCGTCCATGTTTCAGAATGATATATGCGTATGGCCGAAACTTTTTTGGTTGACTGTACTTGCAAATGTATAGTATCAACATGCGACAGAAGAGTGCTGATGTCTTTTGTTTGGTAGATCTAGTGTTTACTCCACAATTTCCTCTGAAGACTTCTTCTCTGTTGACTTCAGCCTGCAACTCCAAGCCCACCATCAACATCTGAAGTTTAGCCTGTTGAGGAGGTAGGAAGTCGTAAGAACTTACTATCACAGTAGCTTGAACTTATATGGAAATAATACCAAAACAATCTTAAAAGCTTCCATTTTCAGCATCTAAACAACACTGCCAAGTTCTGTTCCACTAACCCAGATGTACTCAGAGATTAGATGTTATGCAAAACATATGGTCATATTCAAAGTGACACATGAAGCTTTGAAGTGATTTGTAAGCACTATCCCAAAACAATTCATACTGCATCTAACTATAAACAAAAACTAGCCCTCAACACAAACCTTTTTAGTTTCATAACTTATATTTGAATCATGCTATTACCAGATTATTTTACTTAACCTAAGGCAGACCTCTACTAGTGAAGAGGCTAATTGAGGCTATAACTCTTCCAGCTTTGAAAGTCACCTATAAGCTGAATATAAATGTCTGGTGGCAGCAAGAATGAAGTAAAAAATACATCACTAGACTAAAAAGAAACCTAGACTAAAAAGAAACCTTACACTTTGGGGTGGGATGGTGATTACAGCTTAAATACGAACCCCCTTGAATCCCAGATCTAGTTTATTCTTGCTGCCTCCATATATTTTATTCAGCTAAAAAAAAGTTCCATACTTGAATGGTTTTGTATATACAGTAACTTTAAACTACCTTACACAACAGCCAAGGGAGTGTTGGAAGGCGACATACTGACGGATAGTGACACAGTACCCCAAAACCCCTTCAAAAGGGGATTAGCCCGGTACAGAACCTTATACCTGTTCTGTATATGTTCAAACAGAAAAACACTCTTAAATAATGTAATAAGCATGACAGTCATTGCACTGTAAAGGTGCCTGGAAATTGTGTTGGCAGATTTCAATTTTTTCACCTCCCAGGGAATTTTTCCAAGGAAAATTCAGCCATCAGTCGTGATGGTGATGCTGGAATATGCATCTTTTTTTTTTTCTTCGTTTTTGAAGGCTCCAACATGCTTGCATGTGTCGGCCTTGGTCACCTAATGGCGGCTCTCCACGCTGCTCGATTTCTGGCAGCCTCCCTGTTCATAACCCTTAAGTCACACTTAATGACCTCGTCCCATGTCTTTCTCGGTCTACCCCTCCCTCAATATTAACACTTCTCACCCCCTGTACCCAATTATCATCCCCCATCCTCTCCACATGTCCAAACCACCTCAGCCTACCTCTCCTCATCACAACACCAATACACTCCAGTCCCATCCTACCCCTCAACTCTTCCATCGTAAACCCAGCCCCCCCAGGCATTGCACGCAGGGACACACTGCACATCCACCTAATCATTGTCATTTCTGTACGTTTAAACCTGCGAATATCCTCTTCCTTTACTGCCCAGGTCTCACTACCATACAGCATCACACTCCTAACACATGCTGCATACAAGGACCCCTTAGCACGTAAGGAGAGTCCTCTCAATGTCAGGAGAGGCAACAGCTCCCTGAACTTCTTCCAACCACTTCTCACTCTAGCAACCGAGCTAACTCCAGTTCCACCTCCGGCACATAACATGTCTCCCAAATAACAAAACTCCTCCACACACTCAAGAGACTCACCTGCAAGTTCAACCCTCTCACGCCTAACAATCTCCACCTGCTCTCCCCGGCACACCGCACACATGAAATCAGCATTATCTCGTAGTCTACCTCTAATACCACTACATCTCTTGTGCAACCATTTATCACAAACACTACACAAGATCCAATTACTTCCCACACCCATGTGGCAAACTGCACATGGCCACTCTCCCTCTCCTCTGATTGTACTGCCACCAACCCTAGATATCATCACTTTTGTTTTATCTGCATTTACTCTTAAGCCCTTGTACCCCATACCATCTCTCCACTTCTTAAATCTTTCCTCAGCCTCCCCTTCATTCTCCGCAATCAACAACAAATCATTAGCATACAACATCTCCCATAGGAGTCCATCTCTGAAGTCACGTGAGAGGGCTTCAAGCACCATGATAAACAACAAGGGACTCAAAACTGACCCCTGATGCACACCAACATTCACGGGAAACTCATCACTCAAAACTCCATTCACTCTTACCTGGGTGCGAGCACCCATGTACATGGCCATAACCACCCTAACCAGCCACTCTTCCAACCCCAGCTTTCTCATTGCCCACTTCACCACCTCTCTAGGGACTCTGTCAAAGGCCTTTTCCAGATCAACAAAAACAAAATACAATTCCCTTTTCTTACCAATATATTTTTCCCGAAGCTGTCGAACAATGAATATGGCATCAGCGGTCCCCCTGCCTGGCATAAACCCAAACTGCATCTCATTGATATTCACTCTTTCTCTAATCATACATTCTAGAACTCTCTCCATTACTTTCATTATCTGATCTAAGAGCTTTATACCTCTGTAATTTCCCCTTTCCAGGGCATCACCCTTCCCTTTGTACACATTTACAATTACACTCTTCAGACAATCATCTGGGACCACACACTCATATATAATCATATTTATCATGTCAGTGACTAACCTCACCCCAGTATCTCCTGAGGCCTTCAACATTTTGGCAGTCAACCCAGACACACCTGCCGCCTTCCCCACCCGCATCCTGCCTATTGCCTCACTCTACAGTAGCAGTGTCAATCAAAGGCCAAGGGCCAAACACTGGATCAGCTGGATCCAAACCTTCCCTATCCCAATCAAAATCCTCATTCAACAGCCAGCTATAATGCTCTCTCCATGCATCTTTAATATCCTCACTGTTCACCACTACCCTTCCTTCATCATTCTTCACACACTGCTCGCCTACAATGTCCCGATTATCCCTCTTCACT
Organism: Birgus latro; assembly: GCA_018397915.1. NCBI lineage: Eukaryota > Metazoa > Arthropoda > Malacostraca > Decapoda > Coenobitidae > Birgus > Birgus latro. The sequence continues at coordinate 34,470 of JAGKTI010006873.1, read as the reverse complement.
TGATTTGCCACCCTAAAAACCATATTTTTCCTTTCTCCATGATTTAGATTATCAAGTAAAAGTCTCTGAATCAGACTTCGCCCTGTATACCTCTCTTCTAGCCCTGCGCTTGGCAGCCAAGTACTCCTCCCTGTTACCACCCTTCTTCCATTCCCGGAAAAGCCTTCTTTTCTCTTTAACTGCGGCTTCTACACCCTCATCCCACCACCAAGTTACTTTATGTCTTGGTGGGCCTCTTGTCCAACCGCATATTGCATCGGTAACTCTCAAGAGGTTGTTCTTAAGGGCTCTATACTGTTTATTAACGTCTCTATCTATGGCTTCCTGTTCAGCCACCACTCTCCTCATCTCACTATAAAAGGCATCTCTTACTGACTGGTTTCCCAGCTTCCATATTTTCCTCCTAGGTATATATGTCCTCCTTCTCATCATTCGTTCCTTAAGCACCATGTCACAAATCAACAGTTTGTGCTGCTGCACACACTTCTCGCTTCCTTCAACTTTAACATCCCTCACTAATCTCCTATCAACCCTCCTGACCAGAAAATAATCTATCTAACTACTATTTCCCCCGGACTCGTACGTAATCAATCTACTCACTCTTTTTCTAAAATGTGTGTTGCACACAATCATGTCCATAGCCTCCCCAAACTCGAGTATTCTTTCCCCTTCCGCATTCCTCACACCATATGCACATCCTCCACGGACTCCTTCATAACCTTGAGCTGCTTCACCAACATGACCATTTAAATCCCTCCCAGAACCACTACCTCATCATCGCCCATACCACTTACTACATGTATTAAATCATCCCAAAATCTATCCTTCTCTGCGTCATCCAATCCAACCTGTGAAGCATATGCCGATATAACTGAAATCATCATCCGTCCGATCAAAATTTTCACTACTAATATCCTATCACTTACTCTCATAACATTCATAACATACTCCACCCATTTCTCTGCAATCAACACACCCACACCCCCATATCCGTCAGTTCCCCCCTGCCAAAACAGCTTATAGTAGCAATCCTTCCCAGCAATCTTTCTGGCTGATCCACCCCTGTACCGGACTTCCTGCAAACATGCCACATCCACCCACCTCCTACTAAATGCCTCAACAACTTCCCCCGCTCTTCCCTTCAAACTTCCCACATTCCACGAACCCACCCTAAACCCCCTGGGTGATTTGCTGTCCTCAGGCTTGCTTTGATGCATATATTTGTACTTGGTCATAGTCGGTAAGATAAAGGGGGGTAAACATTCCAAAGGCCCGACCCATTGCACAGACCCAGGTCCAGGCAATGGATCTGGGACCCCTAGCCCACCAGCTTACTAGTGGCTGCTGTAGTGGCCTCGGGGCACCCTGCCGGGACACCTGCAGGGACACCCTCTAAGCGCGCCTTGGCACTGCAACTGCCCCGCCATTATACACCCACTGACAGGGCAGCCTCCTGGGGCGCTACTCCCAGGTTCGGGCCCCTCTCTATTGAGCGGAAGCAGCAGCCTGGGAACCGCAATGCCCTGTACCCTCTACCACAGGTTCGAGCCCCATCTCGCCCCGGACCCATGATCTATGCCGGCGGAACCCCCGTCAAGCCTCCCCCCAAAAGTCTGCCACTAGGTAGCGGGGGCAAAGTTTTCTGGCCGCATGCCCTTGTTGGCGTCAACCCCTGTAATGTAGTGGGATACGTTGTGTGATATGTAAAGCGCATTTTTTTTTTTTTTTTAATGTGTCCAACTCTGGGCATAGGCTTTACAGCCTGCTATCAAGGCCCAGCTGTCCTCCTACATACCATACACCTCTACATGTCACCACTTCGGCGCTAACACCCACCGTCCATATTGAATGCATGCTAGGGCTGTCTCATACAGGACTGGTGTATTGGTATTAGCGGGGTTATTTTTACGACGTGTCGGCGGGTCTTCTGGTAGATCAGTAAAGCCTGATTTAATGAAATTCAAATCCTTAAACTGTTCCCTGCCCCAGCGAGGATTCGAACCTGGGTCCCTCGGGACTGCAAGCCAACTCTCTACCGATCGAGGTAGTGCATATGATAGTTAGAGGAAATGTTTGGGAGAGTATGCTGGTCTACTCTCCATGTTACTGTCACACTGAAAAGGTCAGCAAAGAGGGATGGTTAGGTAGCTAGTGAAACAGGAGCTCCAGCTCTCCCTATCACCAGCATTCCATTCCCCTCGGGAGTACTACCCTGTTCGGCCCGTGCTGTATCAACTCCCGTCACACTAGTCTGGCAAATAAATCTGAACATAGCAACAATGAAACCAAAGTCACTGGTCTGAAGAGGTTTACTTTACTACAACAGATGACAAACAATGACTTTCAGAACCCAGTTATGCAGTCTGAATTATACTTGGCAATACGGTTGGTATTTCACTCCAGTCAGAACGCCATGGCCTATGTACTACAGTTCAAGAGGGTACAGGAGGCCATGTCAACATTGTGAATAGCATACTATTCTATCCTTTAATGTTGTTCTAGCCTCTGACCTCCATCCTCAGAAGGGGGACAAAATGGGAACTGATCATTACTGCAGTTACTCGTACATACTGTAACTTCATAAGTGGCTATGGAACTAGATGCTTATTAATCAGGACAATGAAAATTACTTTAAACCATTATACATCTATATCCAGACACCATCCTGCAAGGAATGACCATATAAAACAGCAGAAATGAACACAATCTCCACTTGAATCACTCAAGCCTAGTTTAGATGCTTTCCTAGCTACATCATTACTTTCAGCTCTAAAACAGCTCAGAACTGTTTTAACATCAAAGACACTGTGAATATTATCCCTCTACGACAAACTTCAAAATAACACCTTTTACAACAAACCAAAGTTACACAATTAAAAGGAACAGGGCAAAACTGAAAACTTTACCAGACAGCAAATTAAATCTTTACCACAAACCAAAGTTCATCGGCAGCATTTACCCATATGGAATGGCAAAATTATCCTTGATGAGCAGAGCAACACTGACCTATACAAACAGCAAAATGGACCTCTTTCACGAGCAAAGCAACACTGACCTCTATGAACAAAAATACTGACCTTTTACAGCAAAACTGACCTTTACGAACAGTAAAATTTACCTCTAAGAACACCGTAATACTTTACTATGAACAAGATATAAGGTAATATAGTGGCAGGGAGTGTAGAAGCTACAGTCAAGAAGAAAAGTGGGCTTCTCTGGGAATGGAAATAGAGTAGTTACAGGAATACTTGACTGACATGCATAGGGCTAGAAGGGAGATATACTGGGCAAAATCAGTCTCAGAGACTTACTGGATAACCAAAATAGTGGTTAAAGGAAAAATATGGTATTAAGGGTGGCAAATCAGATGGAGAGGGAAAAGAAAAATATCAGAGGTGAGCAGTGTGTGAAGAAAGATGAAGGAAAGGTAGTGGTGAACAGTGAGGATATTAAAAATGCATGGAAAAGGCATTATAACCAGTTGCTGAATAACAAGTTTGATTAAAACAGGGAAGGTTTGAGCCAGCAGATCCAGTGTTTGGTCCTTAGCCTTTGACTGACACTGCTACTGTAAGCAAGGCAAAAGGCAGGATGCAGATGGGGAAGGCAACGGGTGTGTCTGAGCTGACCGAAATGCTGGAGGCCTTGAGAGATATGGGAGTGGGTTTAGGTACTGATCTGTTAAATACAAGTTGTGCAAGTGTGTTGTCTCAGATGACTGGCTGAAACGATTATAAAAGTGTACAGGGGGAAGGGTGATCCCATAGAAAGAGGAAATTACAGAGGCATAAAATTTTGGACCAGATAATGAAGTTAATGGAGTGCCCTAGAAGGTATGATGAAGGAAACGTGAATATTGATGAGACGTACAAGTAGTTTGGGTTTATGCCAGACAAAGGGACCACTGATACCAATTTCACTGTCCAACAGCTTCAGAAAAAATATACAGGAATGAAAAGGGATCTGCACTTTGTTTCTGTTGATTCACAGAAGGTCTTTGACAGTTCCTGGGGAAGTAAGGTGGCCAGTGAGAAAGCTCAGGATAGAGGAGTGATGGTTAGTTGTTATGGCTGTGAATGTGAGTGATCGCACCTAGGTGAGTGAATGGAGATTCGAGTGAAGAGTTTCCCGTGAATGTTGACATGCATCAGGGGTCAAGCTTGAGCCCCTTTTTGTTGTCGTAGTGAAGCTTAAAAGACTTCGGAAATAGACTCCCATGACAGATGTATGCTGAAGACTTGGTGCTGATTGCTGAGAATGAAATGAAGGCTGAGGAAACATTTAAGAAATGGAAAGGCTGAATGTGGGCATGTGCAGGTTGCCACAAGGGTATGAGACCTCCATTTTGTGCAGAAATTTGTGGTAAGTGGATGTTAAAAGATGTAGTAGTATTGATTAGAGGCAAACTGTGAAACAATAGTGATTTCATGTGGGTGGCGTGTCGGAGAGAGAATGTAGAGAAAGTCAGGTATAAAAGGTTTAACTTGCTGGATTCACTTAAGTGTGCAAGTTTTATTTGGGAGGACATCCACACTGTTGGTAGGGCTGGAGCTAGCCTATGGTTTGATTAAGGAGTGGCTGGAGGAAGTTTGGGGAGCTGTTACTCTCCTGACATTGAGAGGGCTCTCCCTCCATGCTACAGGATCTTTGTATATAGAATGTGTTACTGTAATGTATGGTAGTGAGACCTGGGCAGTGAAGGAAGATGACAATTACATGCTCAGACATACAGAAATGACAATGAATACATCAATGTGTATTCCATCCTTAAATGCGAGGCCTGGGGGGCTAGGATTATGAATGAAATGTTAATACGAAGGATCAGACTGGAGTAAGACCTCACTATAACGGACTAATTGGGGCCCAAGCCAGTCTGAAAAATGCGAAATTCCGATAAAATCGACATCCGGACTTACCCCTGCTAATCTGGACTTTTTCCAATATATCAGACATTAGTCCGGATTGCATCAGTGGTTTTCACCACCATTGCAGTATTGTACTGTGTTTTACCTTCACTACATTAATCAAATGGTATAATAATACTGTACTGTGCACTGAAAAACATATCTTTTACTTGTCTTATTGTGGTGAACATAGCTGAAGTGGTCAGGCAGTCCGGACTGTTTTCTGGCTTTATCAGACTTTTCCTATATATAGAAGTTTAGTCCGGTAGCTCCTCGAGTCCGATAAAAGCGAATACCGGTCTATTGAAGTCAGTTATATCGAGGTTTTACTGTATATTGTGATGAGAAGGGGTAGATAGAAATGGTTTGGCCATGTTTAACCCATGGATTGCATAATTACCCTTTTTTTATCCCACCCCCTGGTGTGGAAAAAATTATTTTTTTTTTTTTATAAACTTGAAGATAAATATCCAGGGGATCATCTGGTGAAAAAAAAAAATCCCTCCGTTTTTGCATAAGTTTACATAAGGTAGTGAAAAAAAAAAAATTTTTTTTTCTTTTTCTTTATCATAAATTTAAAGATATACATCCAGGCCATCATCTGGTGAAAAGAAAAAATCTCTCTCTTTCCGTCTTTGGGTAGCGCCATGCATAAGTTTGCGTAGGGGTAAAGCAGTTAGCAGTGATGCACGGCCAGCACAGACTGAGCTGTGGCTCACAACCCACGGGTTAAAGGATGGAGGATGACAACTCGGTGCCTGGAACGAGGTCACGGTGGCCTCAGGAATAAGGGATATAATAATGGGGCTACCAAAGATCGAGCAGCATGGAGAACCACCATTAGATGACCAAGGCAGTCACATGCAAGCATATTGGATCCTTTATATATACATGATCCGATATGGTACGAACAATATTACACAACTGTAACATTTTCCTTGTTGCAATTTTACCCTTTTACATACAGGGCAATATTTACCTCTATGATTATAATGATATGTTTCAGGAATTCATTTAAAAAAGACAAAACTAATAGGCCAAATGTACCACTGACAAGCCAAGTATCCCCCATACAGAATTAATAATAACCATGAAATACCCTTCACCACATCCACAACAGCTACACTAAAGTAACACACACACCACACCTCCAAACAACTTAGTAAAATACCATTAAATACCATATACACCAAAGCTCCTAACAACCTTTACTAAAATACCATGAAATATCCTAATCCACACCTATACACAACTCCATACCATGTGAATTAATAAAGCACTTTCAATATTTTTAAAATTGTCTATTCTTAAGCATTCTGGATTCCAGCTGCCTTGCCTCTTAACACCTAGGCTCATTCTCGGTGGGTTGGGAAGTTCCCCAATACCTCTTCCTTAGCGATTTATTTTTGGATATGGTTGATTAAAATTCTTTTGTGAATTAACTATGCAGGGTATGGTGATATTGGGTGGATTTGTATAACATGGTCATTGAGGAGTAATAGGAAAAATAATTTGCTTACAAAACAGTGTTTGGGAGCTTCCTTAACCGACAAGAATATGGCCCCTTAATTTTGAAAGGGGAAATAAGGGTTGTGGTGGACTATAGTAGCCTAGTCTTCATCATTTTGTCCCAAAGGGGGAAGATAGGGTCATGGCAAGCTTCAATAAACAATGCTGGATTTTAGAAGTCATGATCACTGTTTATACCCTAAGTCTGCCATAGTGTGAGCTTGAACACTGAAGTCTTATGTCATGCATCGTGAAGCTATCGTTCTTACTCTAACTTTGCCCAGATTGTTTTCCTATTGCAGATTTATATCACATAGCCCTTTGGCAGACTATACTGTGGCTCAACATCCTTTCCACAGCATTTCATGACTAGCATATTCTAGTGAATATTGCTATAGCTCAGCATTAAAGATGGAGATTAAAATTTTGGCAAAGTTAGGGTGGAAAATGTAGAGTACAAAAATCATGATCACTGCAGCTCAACAGACCTACCATCCTTGAGCCATGGCTGGTGAAATTCCATCTCACTGTCACAAACTGGCAAATTACTGGTAATCGAAGGTTAAGACCAATATAAATTGAAAGAAAATTTCAAAACTAAAAATACATCAAGATACCCCACCCCCTGTATGTATAAACTCTGAAAAACATGAAGCCGTGAGTTAAAAGTCAAGAAACAGAAGTCTAGGGAAATATTTCAATGTAATTTTGACTGCACTTCCACCACTGGTACTTTTACTACCAATGGAACTTTAAGTATCCTTTAAATTCATGGGTCTGCAGCTGATTATTCATAATACTTCATGAGAAGGAGCTAAGGTTACCAATTTTGCTACTTTGGTTAATTTAAGCCTAATTAACAGTTTAAGCCTCTAACAGACTTATTTAACTTTAATTCATTATTATTATTTTTTTTTTTTTAAGCAGAAATTACTCTTGTGTCTGCTTAACACCTTTTGAGGCAAGTTTTGCCACTGGCAGCAAGAGGGAGGATCTAATATGGAAGCAAGAGTCAAGAAAAAACCTGAAGTGTAGCTGCTCGCCTTTTTAGTAGCCAGTCAACTGCCTCCCTGGAATGAAGACAGCGTCTATGGTAGTTGTGGTGGTCTTGACTGGTTGTTGTGGTCCTGAGAAGCTGGAATGTAGTAAATCACTGTTAGCCATCTATTTTTATGCAATCAAGTATACAAAATTTAGTTTCCGAATCATTACTAACCTTGCTGTAAATGTTAAACACTAGGCATACTAGTCTTAACCTGTAAATATTTCTAAATTCTAACTGCTTGAATATTGCTAAAAAGTAGTGCTGCCTACTTCTTCCTTCCCCTTTTTTACTGTCTATCTGCCCTCCTCTCTTCCTACTTCTCCCTCTATCCTTCCTGTGATATTACTCTTTCCCCTTCAGGTGGCTCTACACTGAGCATACAAGTCTAATGGTTTAAATCTTTTAACCCATAAAACCTTTTGCAATGCTGGGTGGTAACCATATAACCAAATTATGGGGTTATGTGGGACATCGTATGGTGCCTGATAACTGGGTGGGGCACAAAACCACATTTTGCCCAGTGCCTCTGTTACAAGGCTGTCAACTGCAAAGGAATATCAGTTCACTACATGGGATGGCCCTGGAGGGTTGATTACTTTCCTGTCATTCATGGGTCTGCTCAGCTAGAGAGACTGGTTAATTAAGTTGTTCTAGATATCCTAATGTAGGCAGATCCTGTTATACAAGCATCCACCATATGAGAAACCAATGATACAAGAATGGGCAAAAGAACATCAGTTCACTGCATGGGATGGCCCTGGAGGGTTGGTTACTTTCCTGCAGTTCATGGGTTTGTCCAGCCAGACAGAGTGATCAACCAAGTTGTTCTTGATACAGTACCTTAATGCAAGCAAACCCGTTATATGAGCATCCACTATACGACAGACCAATGATAAGAGAATGGGCAATTTAAACCCAGCTTTGGTGGTGCGAGCTGGGAGAGTTAGCCTAACCCTATTTTTCCCTTAACTCTGTTATACAAGTTTTCGTAATTCTTTTCTTCATTGTTAAATGAGTTCCCGCTATCCGAGCAGTCCTCCAGTAGCATATCTCACTCGTACCGTACAACAGGAACCAATAATGGAAACTCGATCTAGGTATACAGTAACTCTGCCAACAGGTAGCCTACTGGGCAGTACTCTGCAACTATATTCCTCTCAATATAGCTGACATTATCCTCTAAAGCACCATTTAAAAAGTACAGTACAGCATATCTTAAATTCCAAGTGTAGGAGACCAGGATACTCTACCTGATATTTAGAGGGTGACCAGCTGCTTGTACACAAGTGGCATTATGTGACCAACATAACATCTCTCTGATACAAACCCTCGTGTCCTACATAAAGCTCACTAAGCATCTGAACTGAGTATAATTTGCTTCAAGTTCAAAGTCTTCAGTCAAGCAAATTAAATTTGACTAGAGTAAGGATGGTTGATGAGTTGGTAGGGTCAAACATTACTCTTCCACTAGAAATTCATAAATAATGATAAGTAAGCATATTATAAAGACATAAATGGTTCCATGTTTCCTCTTATGAGTTCCCTACACTGAATGAAAGGGGACATCTGTTTTCTATGGACTGAAAAAAAAAAAAAAAAGTACCAACACTGGATAACAATTTCACCAGTTGCTAAACCTTTTGAAAATCCCACACACGTAATACGGACGAGATGGTGTGGAAAGGTATATGAAGGAGGGGTGTATGAGCTGGAAGCAGGGCAGTGAAATGGCAGGGGACAGGGTGACATGGAGGCAATTTGTTTGTGGCTACCCCTTATGGAACAAAGGTGTCTGGCAACAGACAGAAAATCAATGTATCTATACTGTAACCATGTAACTTCCCAATTCAAGACTGCAAACTGTGAACATGTTATTTAAAGCATTCTACATAAAGTTTGTCTTCCAACCACTTAACTGCGGGCCGTCACTTTCGTGACGCTCGGTGGCGATGGCTCGAGCCGTGGGCCGTCAGTTGGGTGCCTCTGTTTTCTTTTTAAGTGGCTGGGGCTTTCAAGATATAAATATATATGAAAAACTGTAGGAGAATCCTGAGTGCTATTTATATCACACAGGCTAGTTTGGCCCAATATTTTTAAAAAATAAGTCAGAGCGCGAATTACCACCGGCTGGAAGTGCAAGGACCGCCTCACACAACCCCGCGGTTTAGGGGTTTCAGTCATTCTTGGGCTCGTATTCCTGTCTGGTAAGGAAACTTCCTAGCACCTTTTCCTTAGCAAATTTTTGTACATGTCTGTTTAATATTCTTTTGATATTATTTATGCAGAGTATGGCTACTGGAGTTAATTATGCAGAGTATGGCTATTGGAGTTAATTATGCAGAGTATGGCTCTTGGAGTTAATTATGTACAGTATGGCCACTGGAAGGATTTATATAACAAGACCAGTAAGAATTCAAACAAATTACTTATGGAAAGGTGGTGGGGGAGCTTCCTTAATCGACAAGAATACTGTACTGTACTGGCCTTGCTACTTTCAAGAATTATGCAGTTATTACTTGTAGTTAAGGATTTAAAACTAACCTATCCAGTTTGAAGTAACCTAAGCTGAATAAAATACATCAGTCTAAAGGCAGGAACAAAGTTTCATGGGCAAAGCACTCAAAACATAATCCTTGCAGTTCCCCATTCATGGCTGAATTGAAAAAAATTGAAACACTATCTTACAGCACAGCAGTAACTGAAAAAAATCACAACCTCTCATTTTAATTTTTATTAAAATCTAAGATTAGAAATTCTACACCTGGGCACAATTTCTGAATGTGTACCCAGTGGATTGCAGGCTGGCTTCCCTTCACCATCCTTTAGAAGATAATTACAATTAATTAAAACTATTCCCTCGCTGCTTGTCTACCTACCGGTATTTAAATCAAAGCCCATATTTAAAAAATTTACCTCAATGTACTGGCTACAGTTTGATTTCTTGAACTTGTTACATGAAACTTGAGCCTTAAATGGCAAGTCTCCTTGGTTACTATTGAAATTTTTTCCATCTTTAACCGGGATTCTATCTTCAACACTACTAGATTATGGTAACAGGAAATCAGTCCCTGGTAAAAAGTATGGTCACAGGAAATGAGTCCCTGGTTACTAGTCAAACTTGCCAGTCTTCAAATACTTGCTGCAGGAAATATAGGAGTGAGTCTCCTTGGTTGCTAGTCGACCCTCCAGTCTCCAAACACTGTAGTCAACTGACCTGAAAGGTTGAGAGGGAGAGAGAGAGAGAGAGACTAATACTTATGTGAAAAGCANATACAGCATACAAAGATCCCTTAGCACAGAGGAAGAGCCCTCTCAAATGTCAGGAGAGCCAACAGCTCCCTAAACTTCTTCCAAACACTCCACACCCTAGTCACAGAGCTCACTCCAGCCTCACCTCCAGGACATAACATGTCTCCCAAGTAACAAAACTCTTCCACACACTCAAGAGCCTCACCAGCATGTTCAATCCTTTCACGCCTGACAATCTCCACCTGCTGTCCCTGACACACCGCACACATAAAATCAGCATTATCTCACAGTCTACCTCTGATACCACTAAATCTCTTATGCACCCACTTATCACAAACACTGCATAAAATGGAATTACTTCCCACACCCTTCAGGCACATTACTCATGGCCACTCTCCCTCTTCTTTGACAGTCCTGCCACCAACCCTAGATAGCATTACTTTCATTTTATCTGCATTTACTCTTAAGCACTTATAAAGATATAACAGTTTTAGCCTAACATGGACCCTCTTAAACTGGTGTAAAATCTGTTGTCTCTTTACAATAAACATAAGTCTCTTCACAATAAACATAAGTCTCTTCACAATAAACATAATCTAAAACAGTACTCATGCAAGTATAATATTTTCCATCTGAATATTTCATGGCACTGTGAAATAATACCACAGTACATAAAAGTCTGTGACCACCATTCAGGCCTGGCACTCTTCATAAAAAATTACCCAAATTCAACAAAATACAAGTATTTACAGCAATTAAATATTACAATGAAGTGTTTTATTTTGTTGCAATTAGTAAAGTGTTGAGCACTAATATAAGTAAAGATAAAACTAGAAACACGAAATCCTTCCCTCATGTTGAGCACTAATATGAAGCAATTACAATACCTACCTGTCACAAAAATAACCCAAGTTACCATATCTCAACCTTTCACTACAAGAAGTTTCTCCTAAACTGAATAACATCCTCTGGCACTGGCAATTAAAAAAAATACAGGTCAAATCAGTTATGCAATCAACTGCTTTATGAACATTTGCTTATGTGACCTTAACATTTTGCACCTATCTGATATACAACCATGATTTATTTTATTATATGATTGTTATGATCCCCTACAAAGCACCATTTTCAATATATGATTCCTATGACTCCAATGTTCAACAAATGATCAGTCAATACCTGATCAGTCTTCCAGGTACACAACCTGAATGCATTACACGGCTGGCCTGTATATGACCGTAATGACTGAACTACAGCAGGCCCTCACTATATAATGACCTGGTATGCGATGAATTGCTTATACAATGACAAAAAATGGTATCGTTTTCGTTTAGTAAAGGACATCACGCGCTTGCATGCATTAGCTTTGGTCACCTAATGGTGGCTCTCGATGCTGCTCGATCTCTGGCAGCTTCCCTATTCAGTCCCTTATCCCTGAGGTCACACTCAATTACCTCGTGCCAAGTCTTTTTCAGTCTATCTCTTGCAACCCTACCCCTAACATTAACACTTCTCACTTTCTGCACCCAATTATCATCTCCCACCCTCTCCACATGCCAAAACCATCTCAATCTACCTCTCCTCATCACAACACCAATACACCCCAGGCCTGTCCTACCTCTCAACTCTTCCAATGTAAACCTAGTCCCCTCAGGCCTTGTACTCAGGGATGCACTGTACATCCACCTAATCACTGTCATTTCTGTACATCTGAGCCTGCAAATATCCTCTTCCTTTACTGCCCAGGTCTCACTACCATACAACTGAAGAATTTATGCTTATATGATGATTATGATCTGGACGAAGCCTCACTGGTTGACATACAGTTGCTATTTTCACTTCCCTCATGCAAGTAGTCATTTGTTTGGACTAAGATGGTCTTTCTGCTCGTCACTATCGGGTGTGTTCGGGGTTGGATTACCAGGTACTGAATAAGCGAAATGGGCAACTGCCTACCAGGCCACGGCATGTCACAGGCCATCCAGATTTTCAGAGCGGAATAAATATACACTTTGGGCGTCCAAATAAGGGTCATCACCCATCAGGCCATCAAAAAGGCCATTATAGGTCATGCTAAAATTTCACAGGAAATAACGGAAAAAAGAGACCTACATATTGCAGGCCAACCATCTGCATTAACTACCGTGTCACGGCAAGGTTAATCCAGCACTGGTTATGTTAGGGTTAGTGATGGAACAATAGTGTGGTGTTGAGTTCAAGCAGCAAATGAAGTGCAGTGATGTGAAATAACTACCAGTTTAGGTGAGTTGAAAACTTGCATTTAGACTCATTTTGGGTGGTAAGCAGCAAGTGTAGTGCAGTGAAGTGAAATAACAACCACTTTGGGTGAGTCGGCAACTTGTTTTCAGACTCTGCTGGGTTGGTGATCCACGGCCAAAAATGTGTCCCCACTGAGCCCAGGTAATGTGACTCGACAAGATAAAATTGTTAGGCGATGGATTTTTTTTTCAAACATATACCCGTCGTAAAACTAATGCGTGCTCTATTTGGAGGACCGTACTGAATGCACTATTTAAAGACTACTACTTGTTGCCAGCAGACAATTTCATTCAACCTGAAATTCCACAGCCCAATGAAATGAACCACACAATCTTTCACACATGACAACAAATACAACATTAATGCATACAAATAGCAAAATAAAATATCACAACCACAATGGAAATCATTACAGCAGAATAGATTTCCTGTATGAAAAATGCATTAACCACAACTGTTACAAAATGCCAATATTATATTGTACAGTACTCATTCCTGCAAAAATTGTAAATCCTGCTATCACACTTCTTTCATATCCACTCAACCACAAAGTTTCACTAGCCTGAATGTGTGAATGACTAAGCCCATTTCACTGGGCAGGCTCGTTACACTATTCCAAATTTGTACTGTCCTTTTCTCTGAGTCCTACCTCATCCCATCATTATGCAAGAATAAGGGTCATGATGATGATTATGATTTTCATTACTTGCAGCTAGTGACTTTTCAAACAAGATGTACAAGTAAAGTTATCCATCCCCATCAACAAGAAGAAATCATTCCAAAGGTGAACAAAACAATCTATTGCTAGGAAGACTTAAAGATGAAATACATCAGTAACATCTCCATACAGAAGGGATTAAAAGCTGGGAACAAAAGATGACTGCCAACTTACAATTGTAATCAGCATATCTTTTCCACAAGACAAAAGTGAGGTGGCAAGGCACAGCAAACCCATTCCCGGCAGTCATTTTAGTGCTGTTGTATAAACACAACAGGATACCTAGTCAAAGATGTCACATATCAAATTTGGAGTAAATCGAGTGAAAATTGACGATTTTTGCCTATTTGAAATTTTAGGCCCGACTCACCTGACACTGACCTCTCTACTGCTAACTGGGGAGTGGCCCCCTTGATGTAACGAACCATGTTACAGGATGCAGATCTGACAGATGCACATTTAGGTTTTGGTTCATGTCGATAAGATGAATCTGAAAGGAGTCATGGCTTTTTTTCTTTTTTTTTCTTACAGCCTGGGCCTTGGCCCAATTTAGCCCCAAATTAAGTTAGGTGATTAGAAGGTCACAGATTATCATCCTTGTACATTTTGTCAAAATCACACCAGTAGTTTTCACACGAACTTGTTAACAGAGACAAACTGAGTGAAAACAATGCCCGTCCCAAAGCCCCTCCAGGGCAGGGACGGGTAAAAATATAAGAAACGGCAGTGATGTTTTCATAGGAATTATCAACCATACTATGATGCAGGAAAGGGATGCCTTCACATGGTAGCCCAAATAACCATGTAGCTTTGTTGCACACCTATACAAATGTCCCTCAATTCTCTCCCTGTTTCTCAAATGTTGAAGGTGGATTGTAGAAGGGTTAATTCACTTGAGTTCAGGCTCTGTTGCAGCTAGGGCCTTAACAACAACAGTACAATGATGGGGAAATAACCAACTACATGAGAAATTAGCAGTGCTGTACAGGCAGTGCCCATTACAGCAGAAGACACAGCTGTAATGGTATTCAAAAATTGTCACCATTATTTTCATAAATTTTGGAATGAACTGCAAATCACCTAGATACCTGACAATGATATTACAATTAGGATTTTTTTTTCCTTTAATATACTATGTATTTAACTGAAGAAAGATGATAATATGAAATATAATGAGGATTTACTCTACATAATTTTGCCTCATGACGGACTGTCAGTTTCAGGTCCTGCAATAAATGCCCATGAAAACTGGTAACTAATTATGATAAGTCCCTGGTCACAACAATGCACATTTTTTTTTTTTTTTCCAGTTTATTCTTGCTACCCCAAGCTGATACTGTTAAACTCTGAAGATTCATCCAGTCAGGAGGTTAACCTACCACAATGATGCAGTTACCATATAAACAATTGAGGGAGGTGATGGCTCAATTGATAGAGAAGTGGCCTGCAGTCCTATGGGACCCAGGTTCAAATCCCCACTGGGGCAGGGAACAGTTTAGGGATTTGAATTTCATAAAATAAAAATTTGAGTGCAAAGTGGAGGGAATGTAAGAAAATGTTCTGGAAGGAGGCAAAGAGAGCTAGACAGGGTGCCAACGAAGTCAGTGGGGGAGTGAAAGATGAAAATGGTAGATTACTAGTGGAGAAGGGAGAAAAAGTAAACAGATGGAGAGAACACTTTAATGAACTGTTGAACATAGATAATGAAGGTAATGCACGTATAAGTGGCTGGGGAATGGCTGGGAGAAGGAGGGTTGTGAGAAGAGAGGAAGAAATCACCAGGATGGAAGTGGTGGAAGCAATGAAGAAAGTTAAAATGGGGAAAGCCCCAGGAAATGATGGAGTGTGTGGTGATATGCTGAAGCATGGGGGAGAGACAGTAATAGAATGGATGTGGAAGGTGCACAGATTGGCTTGGGAGGAGGGTAGAGTCCCAGAGGATTGGAAGTCAGGTATAATTATTCCTCTGTACAAAGGAAAAGGGGGAAAAAGCAGTGTGTGGTAATCATAGGGGCATTTGCCTTCTTAGTGTAATAGGAAAAGTATATGGTAGGATACTTATTGACACAGTTAGGGAAATTACAGAGGAATTAGTTGGAGAAGAACAAGGAGGTTTCAGGAAGGGAAGAGGTTGTGTAGACCAGATATTCATTCTTAGATCCTTAGTGGAAAAGTTTCTAGAGAAGGGCAAGAAGTTGTATGCAGCCTTCATGGATCTGGAGAAAGCATATGACAGGGTGGATAGACAGGGTTTGTGGAAGGTATTAAGAATATATGGAGTGGATGGGATTGAAGGCAGTGAAGAGTATGTATGAGGATGCTAAGGCTGCAGTGCGTGTGGATGGCAAACTGAGTGAATCTTTCCATTTGAAGGTTGGATTGAAACAAGGATGTGTCATGTCTCCATGGTTGTTCAATCTGTACATGGATGGGGTTATAAAAGAGATACAAGGTCGGGCAGTGGATGTTGGAGTGGCCCTAGTGAGAGAGGGCAGTGTTTGGAAACTCCCTGTACTGTTGTTTGCAGATGATACTGTGTTGTTGAGCGAAGACGAAGGGGAGCTGCAAGGCTAGGTAGATGAGTTTGGGGGAGTGTGTAAGAAATGGAATCTAAAGGTGAATGTAAGGAAGAGTAAAGTGATGGTCTTCGAGAGAAGTGAAGCCAGTGAATGTACAGTGAGATTGGATGGGAAGGATACGGAGAATGTGAGTGAGTTTAAGTACTTGGGCAGAGTGATGAGCAAGGATGGAAGTCTGGAGGGTGAAGTGCTCGAAAGGGTGAAGTGCTCGAAAGGGTGCAGTAGGGGAGGGAGGTTGCTGGTTCGTTGAAAGCAGTGATAAGAAACGGAGGTGAGCATGGAAGTGAAAAAGTTGTTACATGACAGTATTATGATACCAACTCTAACATATGGAAGTGAAGCTTGGACCCTGTTGGAAGGACAGACGTCAAGAGTGAGAGCAGTGGAAATGAGTTATTTGAAAGGAGCATGTGGAGTCACATGGAGAGACAGACTAACAAATGAGGAAGTGAAGGAGCGTTGTGGTGTGGTTGAGGACGTGATGGGAAGCGTTAGGATAAACATGTTAAGGTGGTTTGGGCATGTGGAGAGGATGGAGAGTGAAAGACTGACGAGGAGAGTGTATGTGAGTGAGGTGGAGGGGGCGAGAGGGAGGGGGAGGCCGAGGATGAGATGGAGGGATGGAGTGGAGAGGTATATGAGAGAGGGGTGTGTGAGTTGGGAGCGTGGTAGTGAAATGGCAGGTGACAGAGCAACATGGAGGCGATTTGTTTGTGGCCACCCCGTGCGGGATTGAGGCGTCTGGCAATAGATAAATAGATAGAAGACTTTACTGATCTACCACATGACCCGCCGACACGTCATAAAAATACCTCCACTAATACCGGTACACTAGTCCTGTATGAGACATCCCTAGCATGTATTCAATATGGATGGTGGGTGTTGGCACCAAGTGGTGACATGTAGAGGTGTGTGGTATGTAGGACTACTGGGCCTTGGGAGCAGGCTATGATGCCTATGCCCAGAGTCAGACACACTAAAGAATAAAAATAAATAAATGAATAAATAACTTCTAAATTACAAGTCCTTAATTATCATTCCAACTCTTCCCACCCAAAGATGGGAAGAAGAATACTAATAAATCATCTGGAGGTAAAAAAAAAAAAGGGGGGGGGGGGGAAAAAAAAAAAAACCGAGAGGAAGAAAAAAAAAAAAGGGTGGGTGGTGGGTAGGGACACATGTAATACTGTAATCTCATATAGTCTTTACTTAGTTGCTTATTAAGGTGGTGATGATTTAACACCTATTTATCACTTAAATTTCCTGGAGATCCACTATAAAGTTGCAATGAACTCAGAAATAAATGTATTTTGTGTTATAAACTCCCCAGTCATGGATCAAACACATGCCCATTTGAAGTGGCCTTCTGTCTACACACATCCGAGACACTATGGAACAAATTGTTTTCTTCCATTATTTCATCAGCCTACCAACCTAATTAAGGATATAACAAAACTAATGCTGAATGTATTTTCGTTTCCAAGTCATCAATCAAATGTATGTAGGATGTCCACAACACTACATCTGACATCACTATGACCTTGAACCTTCAATCTCTGACCAATGAGCACATTATTCCCTTCACTGTAAGAACTGACTAGGCTTGTTACTGCAGAATACGCTGCAGCCTAGAAACTCATTTGACATACAGTACCCAAAACCAACCTCAGTAGCAAAATGAACTCTCTGGATTCAGGTGATGCATTTTTTGGTTCCTAAATGCTGCTACCAAACAAGTTTATGCTGCTTAGTAAGATCACCTCATATTCAAGGGTTATATAATAATATATAATTCCCCCAGTTCAGGAATCCTGCTTCTACCGGAAAAGAACTGCCAGATGGTAGGAGTAAAATTTAAGATTTTCCCCACTCTGTGGGTTAATGTACCTGAAACTATACTGTTGACAAGTGGGATGTGCCAGTTAGATAGTGCTGGTATATTACTGATGATTCTCAAATTTTTCCTCTACGTGTCAGAGTTGCCAGTTAGCCTGCTATTTAAAAGTGGTTATTTGTAAAGTTATGCATTAAATTTTATGGTCATTTTCTCTATAATGTTTTATTTATGTGATTGTTAAATTATGTACTGTAATTTTATTTCAGTTTCTATGCTAAAGCATTTAGAGTGTTACATAATGCAAAAAAAAACTCTGGCATGTTTTGGATGTCACCGATAAGGTAATTGTAGTTGCTAGAGACGGGTACCAGTATGTCCTTGAATGCTGGAGGAGGGAAGGCTATACATGGAGGTGGAAGAGCCTAGGGGAGTCAGTGATGTTTCAATTTTAGTGTCAGTGCAGTTCAGTTTGAGTACAGTTCAGTGTCAGTGACAGACTGTATAGCTCCAGTACAGTGAAGCTGGCAAGCATTATGTGTAATTCTTTGGAAAATAAAGACAATGAATATAAGAAGCTTGTTAACGTTCAATGCCTGTGCTGCTATGTGTTGTTGTACACTGAAAGGCTGCCACTAGGAAGAACAACTCACTGGGCAATGTCCTTCCTATACTGAACTACTGCCATTGGAGCCTATGGCAGTGTGGGACAGGGACGTAACAACCTAAAACTCAACTTGCCAACGCTCACATATGCCACACACATCAAACATACACAAACCATGAATAATCTAATGTAATCAAATTTTAAAATCACCACCACATTCATAATGGCCATTTTCTCCCACCTACATATGAACATACCTTACTAAAAAGTACTGGTACTCAATGAAATATATCTTTCCAGTGCCTCCAACCACTCCCACAATTTACCAATGGCGTTTCAGGAATATTATTCCTTTCCGTCCAGTAAGGTCTTTTTATATTATTACTACTGTCATTAGATTTTTTATTCAATTTATGAGACCTGCTGTGGTGAACAGGTTCAAAACATCTTCAATTGGCCATATCAGTATGATGCTGTCTTGTATGTCTTTTAATTCTTGTTAACACCAAACAATTTCATTACGATTAAGCAGAAGTGAAACACAGTATCATATTGCAGTATTTATAAAGGCTCCAATATGCTTACATGTGTCAGCCTTGGTCATCTAATGGTGGCTCTCCACACCACCTGATCTATCAGTATGATGCTGTCTTGTATGTCTTTTAATTCTTGTTAACACCAAACAATTTCATTAAGACTAAGCAGAAGTGAAACACAGTATCATATTGCAGTATTTATAAAGGCTCCAATACGCTTACATGTGTCAGCTTTGGTCATCTAATGGTGGCTCTCCACACCACCTGATCTCTGGCAGTATCCCAGTTCAGTCACTTATCTCTCAGGTCACACTCTATGACCTCATTCCAGGTCTTTTTTAATCTGCCTCTCGCAACCCTATCCCCAACGTTCACTGCAACTGCACCATGCTCATAATACACTAAAATGGGATCAAAACAACTCTCACAACATAAAAGAGACTTTTACACTCAAGTACCTAAGCCTCTATACAACTATCTATTGCAAGATGCCTTAATCCCGTAAGGGGTGGCCACAAACAAATCGCCTCCATGTCGTCCTGTCCCCCATCACTTCAATGCTCTCCACCCAGCTGAAACCCGTCTCTCATATACCTCTCCGCTCCATCCCATCCTCGGCCTTCCCCTCCCTCTTCCCCCCTCCAACTTATTCACATACACTCTCCTCGTTAGTCTTTCGTTCTCCATCCTCTCCACATGGCCAAACCACCTCAATGTACTTCTCCTAATGCTTTCTATCACATTAACATCCACACCACAACACTCCTTCATTTGTTATCTGTCTCTCCATGTAACTTCACATGTTCCTCTCAAATATCTCATTTCCACTGCTCTCACTCTTGACTTGTGTCCTTCCAACAAGATCCAAGCTTCACTTCCACAGGTTAGAGCTGGTATCACAATAACATCATGCAGCAACTTTTTTACTTCCATGCTCACTTCCCTATTTCTTATCACTGCTTTCAAAGAATCTGCAACCTTTCTTCCTTGTTGTATGCTTTCAAGCAATTCATCCCCCAAACTTCCATCCATACTCATCACTCTACCCAAGTACCTAAATGCACTCACATTTTCCATTTCATCATCATCAAACCTCACTGTACATTCAGTGACTTCATTTCTTTCGATGACCATAACTTTACTCTTCCCTACATTCATCCTTAGATTCCATTTCTTACACACACTCCTGACCACATTCACCAAGCTTTGTTGTTCCTCCTTCATTTTCAGTTAATACAGTATCATCTACAAATAACAGCACAGGAAGTTTCCAAACAATGTCCTCTCTCATTGAGGCCACTCCAACATCCACTGCCCTACCTTGTATCTCTTTTATAACTCTATCCATATACAGTCATTAAGCTTAAGGAGAAGTGAAAGCACTGTATCATATTGCAGTATTTATAAAGGCTCCAATATGCTTGCATGTGTCAGCCTTGGTCATCTAATGGTGGCTCTCCACACTGCCTGATCTCTGGCAGTATCCCAGTTCAGTCATTTATCTCAGCCTTGGTCATCTAATGGTGGCTCTCCACACCACCTGATCTCTGGCAGTATCCCAGTTCAGTCACTTATCTCTAAGGTCACACTCTATGACCTCATTCCCTGTTTCAATCCAACATTCAGACAAAAAAATTCACTCCTTTCACTATCCACATGCACTGCCTGCAGCCTTAGCACTTTCAGACATACTCTTCATGGCATTTAACTTCCCATTTACTCCATAAATTCTTAATATTTTCCACATTTGTCTATCCACCCTATCATACGCTTTCTCCAAATCCATGAGGGCTACATACAACTTCCCTCCCTTCTCTAGAAACTTTTCCTCTAAAGACCTAAGAATAATCATCTGATCTAAACAACCTCTTCCTTTCCTAAAACCTCCCTGCTCTTCTCCAATTAATTTCTCTGTTATTACCCTATCTCTCTGTCAATAAATATACCATACTACCATATACTTTTCCTATTATACTAAGAAGGGAAATGCCCCTATGATTACCACACATTTCTTTTCCCCCCCTTCCTTTGTACAGGGGAATAATTAACCTGCCCTGTCCCCACAACGTGTATCGTATATGTTCTGCAACTGAAAGGCCCATCGTTTGCACATTTTTCAAGTTTTGTGGGAGATTTTTGGCAGGCATATGTGGGAGACCTTCCTCTACCCCCAGCCAGGCTGCAACACTGCCTGCCCCTGTGTAACCCCCCCCCCCTCCTGGGGCATGCCATTTTCTCGACAACTCACCTGTTAGCAGTGACTTGGCCAGCAAAGATAAGTAGCACCAAGGTCTCTCCGACGATGAAATTCAAGGTGAAAATGATTCCCGACGTGGAGGACAAAGATTACGTGGCACCAGGGTTAGTAATAAGCAGAAGTGACGAGCAGATAACATCGCCAAGGTAGGTCCAGTATGATGTGTTTGGTAAGTGAACAACGCTTATATCACCTATATTATTGTGTGAAAACCAATACACTCTTGCACTACATATAAATTCGTACCAAATAAATAAATATCTACAAGTCTGAGTGGTTTTGGTTAAGTTTCCCCTCGCATAGAAAGCGTTTTTATGGAGAATGCCTTCACAGAAAACGGTACCAGGTGAAGGGCCTCTCACGTGTTTAGGGCATTTTTAACTTCAGGTGAGCGCTTTCTCACTCAATTTTTGATGTTTCTCACAAAAAGCACAGGTTTTAGTACAAAAAAAAAAAAAAAAAAAAAAAAAAAAAAATTGTCATGTTTTGGGGGTGGATTTCGTAATAAATCAGAGGGTACGGGGCAAGTTAAGCCTGACTTCCAATCCTCCGGGACTCTACCTTCCTCCCAGGCCAATTTGCACATCTTTGATATCCACTCTATCTACTACTCTCTTTCCCCCATGCTTCAGTATTTCACCACACACTCCATCAATTCCTGGGGCTTTCCCCATTTTGACATTATTCATTACTTCCACTACTTCCATCCTACTGATCTCTTCCACCCTTCACATCTCCCTCCTTCTCCCAGCCGTTCCCCAGGCACTTACACTCACATTACTTTAGGTTTGACAGTTCATTAAAGTGTTCCTCCATCTGCTCGCTTTTTCTCCCATCTCCAGTATCAATCTACCATTTTTATCTTACACTCCCCCACTAACTTCATTATCACCCTTTCTAACTCTCTTTACCTCCTTCCACATTTTCTTACATTTCCTTGACTTCCAAATTCCTCATTTAGTTCTTCTTACTCTTGCATTTTCACCTCCCTCTTCCTCTCCACAGATATCCCTCTCTTCCGTCTCTCGACTTCCTCCATGCCTCTGTTTCCCATCCAGCCACTAGCTATATGGTTTCTTTTTTTGTGTCACAGCTTGTCTCATCTCTTCATTCCACCATGCTGTTCCTTGCACCCCCTTTCATCTTCTCTTCATCCCACACACCACCTCAAATGCTGCACAGATTTCTTCTGTGAATATCTTGCACACACCTTTCACCTCCCCCATCTGCTCCAACTCAGAGGTACCCAATCGTTCCTCCACTTCTCTCTTATTTTCTGTCTTTTTTCCATACTCTTGCAACCTTTCTACCCTCCTTGTATGGACTACTTCCTCCTGTCCTTCCCACCTCCTATTCATCCACTGCACTTGAACCTTGACTTTCACCACCACCAAGTGGTGGTCAGAAAGTCCACTCCCCCAACCTCTGCATGTTTGTGCATCCATTACATTCCTTCTCGTTCTCTCATCCACACAAACATAATCAATCACTGCCTTCCATTCATTCAGTTCACCACCCACCCTTCTCATCACTCCCTATGTACTCGTATACCTGTGGACATTTTGTGCCTGAAGAGGGTATTAGCTATCACCAACCTCCTCCCTGCACAAATGTCCACTGAAGCACTGCCATTTTCATCTACTTCTGCAGGCACACCCCACTCACCAACTCCTCCATCTACCTTCACATTCCCTACTTTTCCATTCATATCTCCAATCAAAAGCACGCTCTCATTCCTCTCAAACTTTTCCATGCACACTTCCACATTTCTACAGAACTCTTCTTTCACTCTGCTAGCACAATCTTGCACTGGCACATACACACACACACACATACAAAATCACCCACGTTTGTATTCCCACATTCAATCTTACCCACACAATCCTTGAACCAACTGATCCATACTCTCTTATATTCTCCTTCCATCTCTTCCACAAAACAATACACACACACCCTTTTTTGCCCTACCATTCTCACCTACTGTGCATGCACTCCATCCATACTCCCACTCTCTCACCTTCCCATTTAGTCTTAGTTAAACCACATCCTGTATTCCATTTTTGCACCCTTAAACACCTGGACAATCTGTCTCTCTTTCACCTCATCAGTCATACCCCTTACATTATTTCATGTTGCAATCCATACCGTGTCCTTTGTCTGGTCCTTGGTCATCACCTGTCTGTCTATCCTGATCCGAGGCTTCTTGTTTGTATTTTTTGTTAGTTGTTTTCTGGGGAGGGGCCCTAACCCTCCACCAACCTCTTACAGTACAGTAATCCCCTGGTTATCCAGACGTCCATTATCCGAACAATCCATTCTCCAGATGCTGTGTTCTGTTCGAAACCGTTATTCATACAATTTTCCATTTCATAGACAAAATACTTGCATCCGGGTGGAAATTATAGCCGGGCTTTTTCGTCCAGAAGGACCACTTTTTTATGTTTTTTCACGTCACTGCTGGGTATGACCCTGCAGTGGTGATTGCTTGTCTGTGGTTGATAGGTCTGCTAGACCATGGTAATTGCTTGGCTGTGGTTCACAGGTCTGCTTGACCAGACAGAGCACCTAGTGTAAAACACCAGGAATAGGTGTTGTACGATGAACTATAGTGGCCTTTTACAGTGGCATTCAAAGTTAGGGTATATAAGAAAGAGGGACAGGGGAGAAGACTATTACCCAGACATGCCTTTGGCTCTATTATGTCAGATAACTGAGGGATTACTGTACTAACGACTGCATCATGCACAAAATGCAAATAACCCTTGAATCATGAATTACTGTATTTCATACGGTATTCTTGCTTTCTCCAGATATTCAGGTAAGGAGTTTTAGAACTAGACACATTAGACACAGCCCTCATTAACCCCTTCATTACTAAGCAGGTCTTCTACAAAAGAAAACAGTCTGGTCATAGCAAAAATAAGTATTAAAGACATCCTCTGAATGAAGTAGTTACACAGACAACTCTTTCATTATGACTTACTTTTTTCCCCTTTCACAGACCTGAAACTTCTACAGCAAGAAATAAATTATGGTGAAAATTTTTGAGCTTCATTCCATCCACCACAAAACAATTCTATTTCTCAAAGGTCATGTCATATATATTTGACCAATTCAGTATGATGACATCTTGTTAGTACAAATTACACTATTCAGCTTATGAAAGACCTTTCATAGTGAAGGGGATAATGAAGAATAACTAAAGGGACCTAACTTTAAGTTACAAGAAACGATTCCAACCTATTTCAAGTTACACCACTAACAAAAGGATGACTCAAATGGAATACCATAATTTAAATAATTCGTCACTGTAATGTGGCACTAATATATTTTTACTATCACTCTATTTTCACTGCTGTAACATATAATAATGTGGCACAAATAAATTTCACTCCTGCACACTAATTTCCACAACATATTTTCATTACCAATAACAGAATGAGCAATCTAATGGCAGAGTTAAAAATCACAGTTGTTGATAAAGTGGCACTACAGTTCATTCACCTTAAACTGGCAGAGTTCCATCCTTTTGTAGCTTATTTCCTGAAGTTTGTCCAGAATAAAACAACACTACATTTCTATATCCCGTACAGTATTTTTTCATGACTTGAGCATATCCCATGTTGATTTCTTGCTAAAGTTTGGTACTCAAGAGCAGGAGATGGCAAATTAGGTTAGATTACAGTATGCAAAGTACTACAGTAAACTCCCGATTATGTCTCGGCACTACCCTGCTTACGTCATTATTCGGTGCACCTAATGGCTGAATTAAAATGGTATCCAACAGAAAGCATAAAATCTCTGACACTATCCAGCATGAAAGACCTTTTCTTCTGGCTAAAAGTACATCATTATCCTGCATGAGACAGTTGTTTTCATGAAACCTTCAGCCACAATCACAAAAAAATAAAATAAAATACAGTAATCCCTCCATTATCCGACATAATAGAGACAAAGGCATGTCCGGACATTGGTCATGTCCGGATATTGGCCCTGAAGCTCCAGCACTGGTCATTCATGACCCTAACCTAACCTAGCATAAATCAGAAAACCACCTACCTACCTCCCTACTGGACATACATAGCACTTATTTAAGTCCCCTTTCACATAAATAATGTACACAAAGCATGACTTAACTGAATTTTAACCAAAAAATGATGATTTAGAGGTGAGTAAGGCATAGGTGCTCATAACTTGCCAGCAAGAGTGAGTAAGTAAGTATCAGACATGGAAATCACTATGAAAATCACCCTTTCTCACACCATATGCATTAAATAATGGACACAAAGCATGAATTCATTGAATTTTAACCCAAAAATTATGATTTTGAGGTAAATAAGGCATAGATGTTCATGAGTTGGCAGCTTAGTGTAAATAAGTATTGGACGTGGCAATCACTATGAAAATCATCATTTCTCACATCTTATGCACTAAAATATGGGATACAAAGCATCAAATAAATAATCTGTTACCAGAAAAAGAGTTAGGTATGGCAAAGGTGTTCACTGTTCACCAACAGCACCAGTCATTCTTGACCCTAACCTAACCTAACCTAAATCAGAAAACCACCTACCTACCTCCCTCCCGGACATGCATAGCACTTAATTAAGACCCCATTCACATAAATAACTGGCACAAAGCATGAATTAATCGAATTTTAACCCCAAAATGATGAATTTGAGGTGAGTAAGGCAGGGGAGTTCACGAGTTGGCAGGTTATTGTAAGTATTGGACGTGGCTATCACTATGAAAATCATCATTTCTCATATCTTATGCACTAAAATATGGGATACAAAGCATCAAATAAATAAACTGTTACCAGAAAAAGAGTTAGGTATAGCAAAGGTGTTCACTGTTCACCAACAGCACCAGTCATTCTTGACCCTAACCTAACCTAAATCAGAAAACCACCTACCTACCTCCCTCCTGGACATGCATAGCACTTAATTAAGAACCCATTCACATAAATAATTGGCACAAAGCATGAATTAATTGAATTTTAACCCAAAAATTATGATTTTGAGGTGAGTAAGGCAGACATGATTATTACTGAGAAAATCACCTTTTCACAGCCTATGCACTCAAATATGGGACACAAAGCATGAAGTAAATAAAATGTTACCAGAAAAATTATGATTTAGAGGTGTGTGGGGCAAAAATGTTCGCCAGTTGACTAGATAGTGAACGTATGTAAGAGACATGGTAATCACTGAGAAAATCACCTCTTTCACAGCCTGTGCACACAAATATGGGACACAAAGCATGAAGTAAATAAAATGTAACCAGAGACTGAGGATTTAGAAGTGATTATGGAAAATATTTAGCAGTTGACAATGTTTACTTACAGTCCATGATTGTTGTATACCCTCATCTCTAAGGTTTTTACAGTGGTCATAATTGCTCTTGAAGCATGTCCAGTAATCCAGTGTTTAACTACACTTAATCCTTAGCACTGTGACTTTTGATTATTTAAACAAGAACGAAAATACCACAAACGAGCGGACAGCCATCCACTGTTCACGGGAGTTGAGACAGAACTAGTAAGGGGGAGATTGAGTGGGAAGGGAGCTAGTCGGCGTGCACGGGAAATTCAAACTGACGCGGTCGGGAAAAATCTTTTTTTTTTTTTTTCAATTTGGGGGTTTCAGTCATCAGCCCACCCACGATGTCCAAATAGTGAGGTGTCCGGATAGTGGACGTCCGGATAGTAGAGGGATTACTGTACATAAAAAGAATGGGGTTATACTGTACATGTATTGCAATATGAAAGGGGTAGAGTGTTGAAGGAGGGAGAGAGGGAGGATGGACAGTTGGTGGGCCTAGCAGCTCACGTGGTGTTTAGTGGCAGGTAGGGAGGGGACATGAGTGGCTGGGAGTAGAAGAGTTTTGATTCGCTATGGCAGAGGTGGGAGAATTCTAATGCAGAGTTTTCATTGGCTGGCAGCAGGAATGTTATTGTTCTTTTGCTCTCCACTGTATTCCTCCACTGCTATGGTGCCGATATTCAAATGAACCTACACTGCACTGTATGTCTCTTCCAAAACATTATTATTATTAAATGGCAACGTTGTGATGAGTTTCCCTCCAAAACCTGGATGGCCTTCCTAGTGCTGCTGTGCAGCCCCCTCACCCTCTCCTCTCTCCTCTGGTAAGTACAACTTACAGTATTCTTATATGTACATTACTGCAATGTACATGTGACTTGGATTCTGCTAAGGCACAAATGAAAGTGTATTGGTAAGAAAAGTCAATTAAATTGTGCTACTAAACAAGAGCTGATAAAAATGAGTTTATTTTACAAAGCAAAATAATCATGCTGCAAAGGAATCATTAACACAGTACATAAAATCATTTAGATAACCATTTCTTCCCAAGTGAAGTTTGTCCTTGCTGCTATGAGACAAAAGTTTTATTGTGTTCTGTGTTGCGGAGTGCAAAAATTTTGATCAAAGAAAGTACAGTACTGGTATGGTGTACACAATATAGTACAGCAGTGAAGCACACTTCATTTTAGTCTTTTTTATTTTTTGTTTTGTTTTGACTGTTTATTTTAGGTGTTATTGTACATTATTCTCCAGTAATGTCTACATCACCACCACCACCACCACCATAACATGAAATGTGTTTCTGTACATAAGATTACAGTGTGCTTCACAGTACATACAGTATTTCAATATCAAGAACATCTTTTAACTGATTTTTGATGATTTATAATGTTTACAATGTGCATTATACAGTACATGTACTGCCAGGTGAAAGAAAACAGGTCTCCCGGCTTGGGGAACTTTGATATTGTCCCCATCGTCGACATGAAATTGCTCTAGTACACAAAATTATGGTGCACTTAACAGTACTGTACATTACAGTATATTATTTTTAGGTATGTCTGTTAGCTCCTTTTTGACATTTTAAAGCATTTTGTAGGAGTTAGACAGTGGATAAGTATTATAGGGTTGGGGGGTTAGGGGCCCCTAAGGAGGACTTTTGCATAACCCAGCATATTGACAGTACATGTCAGGCCTTTGGCTCTATTATGCCGGATAATCAGGAGTTTACTGTATAACGAACTTGAAAATAACATACTAATTTTCATAACACATACAATATGTACCCCTGAACTAATGGTAGTACAGTACTGTCTATCTATCTAGGCTATACGTCTTAATCTCGTAAGGGGTGGCCACAAACAAATCGCCTCCATGTCGCTCTGTCCCCCGCCATTTCACTGCCCTGCTCCCAGCTCACACACCCCCTCTCTCATATACCTCTCCACTCCATCCCTTCATCTCATCATTGGCCTCCCCCTCCCTCTCCCCCCCCCTGCACCTCACTCACATACACTCTCCTCATCAGTCTCTCACTCTCCATCCTCTCCACATGCCCCATACTCACTTCCCTGTTTCTTAACACTGCTTTCAAGGAACCTGCAACCTTTCTTCCCTGCTGCACCCTTTCAAGCACTTCACCCTCTAAACTTCCATCCTTACTCATCACACTACACAACTATGTAAATGAACTCACATTTTCCATTTCCTCCCCATCCAGTCTCACTGTACAATCACTGACTTCACTTCTCTCGAAGACCATCACTTTACTCTTCCCTACATTCACCTTTAGATTCCGTTTCTTACACACACTCAAACTCGTCAACCAAGCCTTGCAGCTCCCCTTCATCTTCACTTAACACAGTATCATTTGCAAACAACAGTACAGGGAGTTTCCAAACAATGCCCTCTCTCAATAGGGCCGCTCCAACATCCACTGCCCTACCTTGGATCTCTTTTATAACCCCATCCATATACAGATTGAACAACCATGGAGACATAACACATCCTTATTTCAATCCAACCTTCAAATAGAAAAATTCACTCAGTTCACCATCCACATGCACTGCAGCCTTAGCACCCTCATATATACTCTTCACAGCTTTCAACAACTTCTCATCTACTCCATATATTCTTACTTTCCACAATCCTTGTCTATCCGCCCTGTCATATGATTTCTCCAAATCCATGAAGGCTGCATACAACTTCTTTCCCTTCTCTAGAAACTTTTCCACTAATGATTCAAGAATTAATATCTGATCTACACTACCTCTTCCCTTCCTAAAACCTCCCTGTTCTTCTCCAACTAATTCCTCTGTTATTTCCCTAACTCTGTCAATAAGTATCCTACCATATACTTTTCCTATTACACTAAGAAGGCAAATGCCCCTATGATTACCACACACTTCTTTTTCCCCTTTTCCTTTGTACAGGGGAATAATTATACCTGACTTCCAATCCTCCAGGACTCTACCTTCCTCCCGGGCAGGCCTGAAAGTTGCGAGTAAATAAATTACATGGCGGGTAAAAATTATTTCTCACTCGCCAGTGGCGAGTTGAAGCTTTATATATAAAATTTTAATAAAATTTGTTTCTTTAACCACTACTTCATATTAAGAAACATCATGATAAAAATATATAAAAAAATTATTAATAATCTGGCAACTCTATTAAAAACAGCTTGGCATCATAACAGTCGCTAGACGCTGTCCCTCACTTGCTGATGACCTAATCAATGTTGCCGTAGTCAGCTGACGAGAAGGAGTAGTGTCAATTGCTTCCAACATGAACTGTATGAAACCCTCGCCATCAACATCAATCTCGTCACCTCCCCGAAAAAAGCATCACAGAGAACATTTCTCCCAAAATGGAAGAAAGAACTTACGTGGTATATGCATGATGAAAACGAAAACAAAATGAAACAAAATTGGCATGAAAAATTGAACTGCAGCCGGCAAAATGGATTTCGGAACTGGATCTCAGTATTTTAAAAAACAAAACATAGTTTACCATGGCAAGGGCAGGAAGCACATTGAACTGCGAGATGCTGAATTAAATCCCCAAGGTCATGGAAACATAGACAAGACATTCCAATGTCAGCAAAAGAAGGAAGAAGATAAGAATTCTGAAGATGAAAATTACCACTGCATACATGCTGGCAAAGGAAGAACTTCCATTCACTAAATTTTTACCCATTATTGAAATAAGAAAAAAAAAATAATGGTGTGCCCATCACAACCACTTATGCCAACCATGTGAAAGCTACGGAACAGTTGCACACGATCGCACAGACAATGAAAGATGAGGTTTGTTATTTTAAGCAATAAATAAATATGGAATTTGTATATGGTATACAAATTCCATATTTATGTTATTATACAAGCAAATCTATAAATTATTTTCATCCTGGGTTACAATAAATAACTTGCAGGCTGACAAATAATTTGTTAATTTTCCTCTGCTAGTAAAAATTTTTCTTGGCTGGTAAAATATTTTAAGTACTCGTGAGTGGCTGGTAAGATAAACTGTAGACTTTCAGGCCTGCCAGGCCAATCTGCACATCTTCCACATCCATTGTATTAATATTTCACCACACACTCCATCAATTCCTGGGGCTTTCCCCATTTTAACTTTCTTCATTGCTTCCACACCTTCCATCCTGCTGATTTCTTCCTCTCTTCTTACATCCCTCCTTCTCCCAGCCATTCCCCATCCACTTATACTTGCTTTACTGTACTGTACTTTCATTCTCTATGTTCAACAATTCATTGAAGTGCTCTCTCCATCTGCTCACTTTTTCTCCCTTCTCCACTAATAACCTACCATTTTTATTGTTCACTCCCCAACTAACTTTAAGAAAGGAAATCTGGAACACAGTGAAATACAGTAACACAATTATTCACTCTTGGTTTAAAATACAGGATGCTACCCAACAGTAGCCACATGAAAACATAGGCTTCTTGATGTTTCTAATTACCACAGTCACTTTGTGAAGTAGTCTTCTTGGGAGTTGATGTATTGATCCCAGTGCCTTTCCCACTGCTGGAGGCACCTCTGGGGTTGTGTTCTTGTGACTGTCTTCAATACCTCCTCTGACACCTCTTGCATCTCCTCAATAGTGTCAAATCTCCAATCAGTGTGGCCCTGCAATTTCTATGCACTACCAGTACCTCCTAAACAGTGTTGAATCTCCACTCGCTGACTGTCATTTTCAGTTTGAGGAACAGCAAGAAGTCACAGGGGCCAAATCTGGCAAGAAGGAGCAGTGGGAAACTATTGTCATATTGCTTCAGGTCAAAACCTGCTCCACAGAGCAGTGTGTGTGTGTGTGTGGGCACATTGTTGTAGTGCAGTAAACACTCCCTGGACATTCTGCTCTATCTGGATGTTGCTTGGATTCCATGGGTGTTTGGAGTTTGTTACCAACTCCTTTACTACTAGACATCTTTCCTAAGGGGTATAAAACTGTCCAATGGTGGCAACACTAAAATTACAATGATGTAATTGGGTTTACGGGTTTAACACTTTTGCTATGGCATGAACTTGCAACACTCCTCAGTTTTTCACTATTTCTCCACCTTTTCTTCCTCTTGTAACTCTTTCACTTTCTTTTTATCACTGCCTCCTCTTTTTAATGGTTCTTGCAATCATCAAGAATACTGCATGGCACCATATTTTTTCGTCACTGGAAGCTCTGTCTCTAACTACTGTAGCTACCACTCACCTGTACCTAACAATGTGCAGTTCAGTGTGAAACTTACTGAAAATGCTAGCACAGTTCTCTGCTTACTCGTGTACCATCCACCTCTATCAAATGTTTTTCAGTAATGCACTTACTCAAAACAGAGGCAGATTACATTTCCTCACAACAATACCATCTGTTTGTACAAGCACTGTACAGGTACAGTACTTAGGCTATCCAAAATACCATAAACTGCCTCAACTATTTCATCCATAAGTACAAAAAGTAATTCAGTAAGTACTCACTTAAAAAAGAGGCACACTGCTTCCTGGTCTGATATGAGTCAACTAAAACCAATGGAACTTTCTCTTGTAAACAACCAAAACAAGCGGGCTATCACAGGTACAGAGAACAGGTGAAACAAAAAAAATTTAAAAACTTACAGATTAAATCCACTCAAAATCCACTGATGCTTACAAAATGAACTGCACATCATCATCTGATTAACGTAAAATTTGATTTGCTGCCGTACTTGCTCCAGAATGGGAAAAATAGAAAAACAAAAAAAATCAACCCTACTGGGTTCCCAAAATGTCAGTGGTATAAAAACTACCCGGCATTAGCTTATGTAAAATACAAAATGGCTTCCAACTTCGTGACTGCCAGGCTTTGAGTTGTAAAAAAAACTGTCGTGTCTGTAAATATGTCAGATATTATCACTGCACATTCATAGCACCACAATGGGTAATGAAAATATTACAGTCCGCTAAGCAATAAAATGTACCATGGCAGTGAAAAAATTAAGATACACTCTCAAAACTACTGTAACAAAATGACCATGATTATTTTGACCAAATGACGTATCAATCTGGAAGTTGCAACAAAACAGAAAAAAATGACAAATACTGGTAAAACACTACACATGACTACACTAAATGAAAAGCCCATAATCCCAAATTCGATCTCCAAATGCCAGTATTATGTAAAGCAACTATCACCATCTACAGTATTTAAATCAAAATGGAAATTTCTAGATTTCAAAACAAAAAATAACTGTGGTTAAACACATTACGAAGCTGCAAATGAAAAAAGGTACACGTTCCCAATTTTGATCGCCAATATTACGCAGAAGCAACCACCATCACTATCGATATTATGTGGACACCATTTTCCTCACTTGCTTCATTGCGCACTCCTTTCCGCTCACTTCAGGACAGCAACTGCACTAAACCGTGTGTTAAAATGAGCCAAAGCTTTGAGAAGTTGGCACCTCTCCCTGGACCATCTTCCTGGAGATCACCCAAGCAGGCCGAGCTATAGCATGGAGGGAAAAAAAAAATGAAAAGGGATTTATTTTGCATTCCTCAAGCATTCCCATCTAAGCTTATATTCTCTTTACGGCCTTCACACCACGCGGAAGATGAGGTAATAGTCCCACGTGTATTACTGTAAAGCTGTACTTACATTCTGAAGTGGTGTATCCCAGTAATTTGTAATGTTTTGGCAGGGTGTGGGAACAGCTGAGCGAGTGGGCTCCTAGCACAGGTAGTGGGGTGAGGAGGTGGTGGTGGTGCCAGGTGTCACTTGGGGATGTATTCTCCTCAGGCTTTGCTACAACCTCCTTATCACTTTACTTCTGCATTGATTTTTATTGCAGTATATATTCGTACATACTATTTGCCCAAGTTAATGTAAATAACAAAAAACTCTATGTATAACCCAGTTGTAACTTGGGGATTTATTCTCCCCAGACTTTCTGCGTTACCACATCTTCCTTATCGCATTACTCCTTGTATATATGCGATCCAAGTCAATATGAAAAACTTCTTAAGCTAAATAACAGGTGTCACTTGGGGTCGTATTCTCTAATGTTACCAGCCCTTCTTTATCACTCGACTCGTTTATTTTCTCACTATGGCACGTTATTTACTTATAGGTGTTATCTACTGCGTCCTGAGTCGATACTGCAAACTTCTAAATAACACGTGATATTTCGGGGACTATCCTCTTGCAATGTAGAGCTCGTGTAACGCCTTTTCATTAGCATTTTGATTTTGCTAACTACACCTCTATAACAATCATGACATATGCAGAAACAAACTGGTAAGAGGCGATCAAGCTGATGAAGTTTTGTACAACCACTTCCTCAAAACTGTTTCTGCATGTGACTGTACTCCATTTCACCAAGTCTGGCACCATCAGTGATGTCTTCAACACACCTGTAGCATTGACAAAGGTCCTCAGTACTGGATATACCTTCTTTTATTGCCTTTAAATATTGGTTCTCAGTGTAAAACATAAAGGTTTGCCTAGTGCAGAGGATTCACATGAACACTACAGGCGCTGAAGTCTCAATGATGGTGCCAAACTTGGTGAAATGGAGTATAGATAATATTTTAATCCACGTCACGTCGATATTCATATAGGTGTAGATATCACTCAATAG
>JAGKTI010006872.1:24763-39034 GCA_018397915.1 Birgus latro | reverse complement strand
GGGAGGCGACTTCATTTCCGACAGCCTCCCCAACAGCCCCCAGCCATCTGTACGTGCGCACAACAAAATGACACCCTTCCCCTTTCCCCTGCCCCAGCTCCCCCCGGCCCCACTTTCCCCGCGACCGTCACTTCCTCCCTCATCATTCCCCCCCACCATGAAGCTTGGTTATGGATCAATAAGCCCACAGGGACCCATTCCCTATTTTCCCCAAGTGTCCCCACCAGGCCCCTCGCCGCCTGCCTGATGTCGTCAACCTTCCGCCCCACTTCAATGCTGTCAAAGTGGCGAACCCGGCGGCTACACCCCTCACTCTGCCAAGAGGACTCCTGATCGGCGACCTTGAGGCAGCGGAGCCTTGCGACACCCCACCCTAAATTCAAACCTCTTTCCCCTCCCTCCCTTGCCTGACCACTTGTCCCCCATCAAGCCGAGACACTGCACCATCTACTACTTGAATATCAAGACCTTTTCTCGATCGGGCCTGCCGACTTGGGGCATACAACATACTTGGCTCATGAAATTCATACCACCAGGCCCCCTGTCTGGCAACCCTCCCGCCAGAAGAACCCACACCAACGGGCTGAAGAGGACAGGCAAGTCCGAGAAATGCTGGACGCCAGCATCATCACGCCCATTACCAGCCCCTGGTCCTCCCCCATTGTCCTGGATCGGGGGGAAAAAACGGCACTCAGCAATTCTGCATCGATTACCGCTGCCTGAACGATGTAAACACCAAAGATGCCACTCCTCTCCCCCACATAGATGACTCCCTAGACTCCCTACACGGCTCCATCTGGTTCTCCATGCTGGACCTCCAGTCAGGATACTGGCAAGTCCCTGTCCACCCCCGAGATCAAGGGTTAACGGGCTTTTCCACAAGTAATGGGAAACTTTATCAGTTTAATGTTTTTCCCTTCGAGCTATGCAACGCCCCGGCCACCTTCTCCTGCCTCATGGAGTCCGTCCTCAGTGGTCTAACCTGGGAAGTCTGCCTGGCGTACCTCGACAACGTTATTGTTTTCAGCAAAACCTGAGCCAATCACCTGCACCACCTCTGACAGGTGTTCCAATGAATACCCCAGGCCGGGTTGAAACTCAAACTCACTAAATGTGTCTTAGCTGCCCGCTCTGTCGCTTTCCTAGGACACATTGGCTCGGGGAAAGGCATCTCCCCGGATCCTGACAAGCTGAAAACCATCGTCGACCAGCCTCTTCCACAGGACGTCCACCAAGTCCGCGCCTTCCTGGGGCTCGCGTCGTATTACCGGTGATTCATCAAAGGGTTCGCCGACCTTGCGAAACCGCTCAACGATCTCACTAAGAAAGGCGAACCATTCGTCTGGAGCGACGACCAAATAGCAGCGTTTGACACCTTAAAGGAGAAACTTGTTTCCACCCCCATCGTCCCTTTCCCAAACTACGACCTCCCTTTCAGGTTATACACCGACGTCTCGCTGGTAGCCATAGGCGCCGTCCTGGTGCAGGTCCAGGAAGGGCGCGAGCACATCATCGCTTGCACCAGCCACACCCTAAACCCTTCCGAACAAAATTACACCGCTAACAAGTGCGAATGTTTGGGTATCGTCTGGGCCCTCGACTACTTCAGGGCCTACCTGTCTGGCACCAGGGTCACCATCATCACAGACCACCAATCCCTTCAGTGGCTCTGGCAATCGGCCACTCAGAATGCCCAGCTCCTCCGTTGGCACGAAGCGCTCAAGGAGTTTGACTATGAGATTGCTTACCGTCCCGGGAAATTGCATACCAACGCGACGCCCTCTTCCGTTTGCCAGTACAATCGCTCCTCCCTCAATCCGAGCTGATCCATCACTGGCAGAATCAAGACCGGCCCCCCTGGATTCCCCAGCATCTATTTTCAAAACTCCACCTGCGAGGGGACCAACTCTTCACGCCATTGGGCCACATTGTCCTTGATCAAGACTCTGCCATAGGCGTCCTCACCCACCTCCACTCGGACAACGGGATCCACCTGGGTATGAAAAGATTAACCCAGGTCTTCAACGACCTCTACTGGGGCCCCAACCCCACTACTCTCGCCCAGTGTGTCACTCAGGCGTGTCGAGCATGCTGCCTAGGAAAAGACATCACCCGTTCGGCGGGTCCTGCCAGCAAGATCTCCGCCCACAAACCTTGGCAGCTCTTGTCTGTCGACGTTGTCGGACCCCTGCCACCTAGATCCGGCTACAAATACATCATTACATTCGTCAACGTTTACTCCAAGTTCCTGATTGTTTGTCCATCTAAGGAGCACACCACCATCACCATAGCCGATGCCCTTATGAGCCACGTCTTCCCCTCCTTTGGCGTTCCCCAGGCCATTCACTCTGATAATGCCCCAGAGTTCATGGGGCAAATTTGGAAAGAGCTATCCACCCTATTCGGATTCTCCATTTCCCACTCTTCCCCTACTGGCCCCAAGGAAATGGGGTATGCGAAAGGAGCCATCGGACCCTACTAACCCAAATCAGGACCTGCATTCAAGATATCCAAGACCAAGAATGGCCTGCACACGGCAAAATCGTCCAATGGGGAATGAACACCTGCCCCCACGACGATGGCATCACCTTCCACGAGCGAGTTTTTCGAGAGACGCCCCTCCTCCTCCCTCTCCGACAGCACCTCCAACCCCCCGCTCACTCCCCACCCACCGACCCCCTATATCACCTGAAGTGCCGGTTGCAGCACCTGCACGCGCACCAAGACACCCAAGCCGATTCCTCCCCTGCTAACCCTGACAAACCAGGCGATGAGGTTTTCGTTGCGCACCTCCCCACGCTCAGTAAAATTGCCCCTCGTTTCATGGGACCTTATACCATCACTAGAATCCCTAACCCCTTCCAAGTCATCGTCGAATGCAACAGAACCTCCCGCACTTACAGGAATCGTCACGTCCGCCCCGCACGGGGCTCCCCAACCCCCACTGCTCCCTCCCCAACCACGCGAGCAAGCTCAACACCTCCAACTCCCCACGAGGAGCCTTTTCTCTATTATTCATCCCCATCCCCTTCCCCATTGGTTTCTATCGCCCCTTCGCCGCCCGAAACTCCTGCACCACGCCCTCACACTACACTAACCCCACCACCACGTTCCCCCGCAGCCGCCACGCCGCCCACACCACGTGCTCAGCACACGCCCGTAGGAGATTCCACACCGACCATGCAGCGCTCCGCTCCCGGCCTAACCCCCGCCCCACCAACCATGACAACCAACCACACCACACAACCTCACTCTCCGCCCGCCCCCGCTCCACCACCCCATTCCCCGTCACCACCCACTCCACAACTAACCAGAACCACTACCCGTTCCAGTCGTATCTCACGCCCACCAGCCCGCTACGCCTCAACCCCTTCACCCATCCCTCCGCCCACTTGCAGCCAACCGTCCACCCCACCCCCCAACACCACCCCAATAACCCTTCCTACTCCTCATCTCGCATGGAAAAACCCGCCCCACCACACTCCCAGGGGAACACCACCCCCACACTCCACTGGCAATATAAACCGTGCCGGACTACCTCTAGCCAGCATTAGCCTCCAAGACACCACCACCACCACATGCGCATCACGAGAATCACTTTGATCCCTGCCTTCGGGTGACATCAACGCATCAGAAGCACACCATCTGCTGCGACTCCTCCAGCAAACAAACCACCCTTCCACTCTTCATGTCGCCTATGCCCACCACCTGCAGACCAATATACCAACCGACCACTGGACTACCTTCCTAAGTCACCTCGAACCCATCCACCAAATGGCCAACACCAACCGATACCACCTCCAGTCACGGGGCCGTGACTTTGTTACCGGGGAGGGTGGTGAAATACAGAAGTTAGGGGTTGAAGCTGCAGATGACGCGACGGCCAGTGCAGATGAAACCAACCCCCCGAACCCCCCAAGTACCACCGGGGGGCCGCCGGTGACAGTAAGCGGCTGGGAACAGGAACAGCGCACCTGTATCTCTTCCCGGCGCCCCTCTTGCTCCCAGGTGGTGTCTTGGAAAGGTAGCAGTCGCCGGCACCTAGTCTCCAGCAGAAATTCCACTCGGCAGGTAAGAGGTGGAGTTTGCAACTCCACGCAATGCCGCAGTATTGGCCACAGTCATACCAGGTATGGGGCAGAGCCGGCCACAGTCTGTTCCCCAGTTGCACACCCGCTACAGGGCCGCGACACGAACGTATGTCGGTCGGGCAGGACAGGCCATAAGTCGTCTGACGCCTGTAGTCGTTCCCCCCAGAGTATCGCCGCAGTACTGGCCAAAAGCCATGCTGGGTACGAGGCAGGATCGGCCACAGTCCGTCCCTCTGCTACTAGTCCTCTCAGCTCCCTGGTACTGGCCATTAGCCGCACCAGAGCTACAGCCTCCTGTGCCACTACGACGTTGGGCAGAAGTCACGTCAGGCCAGAGGTAGAGCAGGCCATTAGCCGCACTGAAGCTGATGTCCCCTGTGCCACCCCGATGTTGGCCATTAGTCACGTCAGGCCAGAGGTAGAGCAGGCCGCTAGCCGCACTGAAGCTGATGTCCCCTGTGCTACCACGACGTTGGCCATTAGATACGTCAGGCCGGATGTAGAGCAGGCCACTAGCCGCACTGAAGCTAATGTCCCCTTTCCTACCACGACGTTGGCCGTTAGTCATGTCAGACTGGATGTAGAGCAGGCCACAGTCCGCTTCTCTCCCACAGGAGGGCCTGCAGCAAGAGGGGATCCCTCCCCCGAGCCGTGGCAAGGCCTCACCCGAGGCTTTGGTTCCCTGCAACTCTAAAAGGGTGAACAGCAGCTGAAGCGGAGCCCCAGCAGACCCCGCAGCTGACGTCGGGCCCTGTCTACTACTCCCCCGGCCCAAGGTCCCCGTGTGACGACCCTGTTGGCAACGCCGCCCTCCAGCCGTTGCCGCAGTCCAGCCACCCCGGGTTCCAGTATCCTGGGTCCTCAGTTGCCCCGGGAGTTGCCCCAAACACCGGGGCATGACTTACCTGTGGGCGAGGCCTCCCTGAGTCTCCCCCAGACTCAACGTGAGGCCCGTCTCCTGGCTCTCTTTGGGCCGAGCCCCTAGTCCCACGACTATGTGTGGGGCCCTGTCCAGGGGCGCGTCACTCTGCCCTTCCTCCGGATGGAGGAATCAACCTAGGGCCCACCAGTGGTAGTGAAGCAAGTGGACTTTACCTAAGGTGTGCTTTCTAGACCCAGTTATATGTGTGTGCATTAGTTTATACCTTGCGAGTGATTCCCTATAGTGTATTCTCGTGATAAGTGACCAGGAGCCCAGAGTATAAGATTGGACGAGCCTAATAGTTAACCTTTGCCAAATTTATATCCCAAGTGGAGTCCCGCACATCCCCTCCCCAGTGAACGAAACGCCACAGTGACCAACAGAACAATATTATTGTGCGATTGTGCCGTTCCCTTGTTTATCGAAACTCTCCCTCCACAGCACACAGGAACGTGAGTGAAACATCTCAGTGACTAGCAGAAGGAATAGATATTATTCACATCGTGCCTTCCCCTTGTGCATTAAACCTTCACCCACCCCAGTGTCTGGGCACATTAGTTAGGGTATGTCTGGGCATCTCCAAATGTCCCGCCAGAATACCGCAGTCTCCCCCCCTTCAGTGATCACAGCGCGGCTGACTCTACCTGAGATAGACTTCCGGCTGGCGAGTGTCTATGACACAGGTGTTAATGTAATTCATATACCAGTGCCGTCCAGTGCTATACGAAATTGAGAAATTGTAGTGAATTCATTCCTGTGTCCAGAATCATAAGTGTATTTTATGTGCCTGTATAAGTGCTGGGTAAATAATACCATACTTCAACCAGCTGGTATAGTGACAGACTTCCAGTCAAGTAAAACTTTGTGTTAAGTTGTTAACCCATCCCCGGCCAACCCAGCCTGTAATGTATTTGTTGATGTACTATTGTCTCTGGGAAGATATCTGTAATACATGTGTGTAACAGTCACTGCCTTGTTTTTGTGTCCAGTCCTATTCCTTAGAGTTACCGACCCGGTCTAGAATAAGGACCCGCTGTAGCCTGCTTATTTGAGGGTGAGAAACCGACCCGCAAATACGTAGCATAACAATAATAATTAAATAATATTAAAATACATTATCTCTGTTGAAGCATTTTAAGAAATGCTCGTACCCTCTGCCTCCCTCCAACAATCCAGCCCTCACGACCCACCCAAGCCTCCCCCCAACCCTTGTCCAGCCATTAGGGCAGCTCCCATGATCACGTGTCCTGTGGATTGTGCAGTGCACAATCCACAGGACAGGTGCACAAGGCAGGTGCACAAGCACAAATTCATTTGTGCAAGTGCAACTAAATTTGCGCTTGCACACTTGCCTTTTCATATGCAAAAGTGCAATATTGCGCATGGTCTTGTGCGGTGCGCAATGTGCAAACGATATTCACCGAAGTGCAAGGGTGCGCAATTGCGCTTTGCACAAGTCCCTGCGCACTTGCCCAGCACTGATAATTGTGTTGTACAGGTTACCGCCAAATGTAAGTGAGTCAAGTTGTGATAGAGCCACAACTGCTCCTAGAGAGGGGGTGATTGCCTCCTTTACAATTTTAATGGATCTAGCCCATGTTAGCTCGGGGACTATTTTTGATGTGATGTTTGCTACGGCTTTCCCTAAATGGAGCAAAGTGACTGCTATCTTTTACTGGTCATTGTCAAAACCAATGTTCAATATTGGTTTGACCATTTCCAGGTAGGTGGTAATATCATATTGTTCTGGGTCGAACTTTTAGTAGTGGTGCGTGGGGTTTGGCTGCCATTTTCAAAAATTCTTTTGTCCTCCTTTTTCTACCGACTGGATTGAGAACCACTGCTAGCCACCAGTGTTATGCTACGTTTTCGAGGTTCAACTTCTTGTCCCTTGGAGGTGTATGCTTGTGGCAGAGTAATATTTCGCCATGTCTCCGAGGGCTGACTTCTCGTTCCTCGAACATGTGAGCATGGGGTTGGGTTCTTTGTCAAGACCGGGTCAGCATGCAAAGGAAAGGACAAGGCACAAAAACTCAGCAGGAACCAAGCAGACAAACATATATTGACCAAGTTACAACTCCAGCCAGATACTTATTTGATGTTACACAGGTACACTGGAAATAGGTAATGTGGTCATTGGGGTGAGGGACAAGTCACTACAAAATATAGGTGTCACTTTACAGACTGTGGGGAATTTATGGTAGTATCATTGCTATACACAAATTATGAACACGGCACTAGTACACAAGGTTAGTACTGAAATGCAGAACCTCGACACACGGCGAAATACCGAAGCTCCCCGACAACCTTACCTGGGCAAGACATCCACCCTAGAAGGAGATATCCAGGGAGTGGAAATGAGCGGCGCGGGCTCCATACCAGACTGGCACACCTGTGTCTCTCCCGCACGCCCCTCTCGCGCTCAGGTAACCCACTGCCTAGGTTACAGTCACAGTGAATTACATCTCCACCGGACCAGACGTCGCCAGGTTCAGGGTGGGGCTACTCCTTTAGCCCAAGACAGCACCCCTGAGTCGGCCACCAGCCACCCACTTGCTGCTTCCCTCCCTCAGCCATACCGGGTGAAGGCCATCTTGCTGCCCTCGCTATAACTCCACAAAATGAGGTAGAGTGACGGCCACCTTTCCGCACTTACTCACACCAGGTGACGGCCACCTTGCCACACTTACTCAAACCGGGTGACGGCCACCTTGCCGGGGTGGCTTGTGGACAAAGTGTGGCTAGAGGCCGTCACCTGTCTACTGGCGCGGTTAGTGGCCGTCACTGGTGCCTTATTGGGCGAGGCACAGCTGGTGGGTGTTACTCACCCTCCAGTGTGGCTAGTGGCCATCACCAGAGTCTCGTT
Source organism: Birgus latro (assembly GCA_018397915.1). Taxonomy (NCBI): domain Eukaryota; kingdom Metazoa; phylum Arthropoda; class Malacostraca; order Decapoda; family Coenobitidae; genus Birgus; species Birgus latro. Next base: position 31,155 of record JAGKTI010006872.1, on the reverse strand, counting down.
CCCCGAATGGACTGTAAGTGTAGTGCAGCTAGTGGCCATCACTCGCTCACTGGTGCGGGTAGTGGCCGTCACTGGGGTCCTGTAAGGTGAGAGGACTGTAGGCGAGGTGTGGCTAGTGGCCGCCTCCTGTCTGCTGGTGCGGCTAGTGGCCATCACCGAGGTCCAGCTGCCAGGGGTAGCTGCAGAAGGAGAGCGTGCATTGACCGTCTCTCCCCTAGTGCAACTAGTAGCTGACACTGGTTTCTGCAGAGGGGGGAATGCAGCTGTGAAGCAGCTAGTGGTCGTCTCCTGCCTACTCCGGCTAGTGGCCATCACTCGGGTGTTGTCTGGGACTGTGAGCTCAGTCCCACCCCGAACCTGTCCAGTGCATTTTTTTTTTTTTTTTGAGATTCGCCACACTGGTGTGGCACGAGCTCGGGGTGGAGAGCCCGTCAGAGGATGGCAGTAAATAAACAAGGGGGCGTCCTCTGCATGGCGACAGAGGACGCTGGCGTGGGGGGGGGCAGAGCCCATCCCCCCATAATAACAAGGGGGCGTCCTCTGCATGGCGACAGAGGACGCTGGCATGGGGGGGGCAGAGCCCATCCCCCGGACAAATATATACCAGTGCAGTGGCTGGAGGGTAACTCCAGCCGTCCAGTGCAGTTCCGGCTGGAGAGTAACCTGCCAGGACTGTAGAGTTGGTATTGGTCTGTCTCAGGGTAAGAGGGGCACAAGGTATTAAGGGATGTAAGCCCGTCTGGTCCTATCCCTTTACACGCTTTGCGCACCTCCCAGTGGTCTCCTTGTAGGGTGGATGTCGCACCCCTGTTGTCCTTCCGTGGGGTGGTCATTGCGCCATCCCACCTGTGGTGCTCCCTCCTCTGGCGTTTCTTCAGGGTGGGTATTTTAAGGTGTATCTTCTATGGATTTGTTAATTACACAATTAATTGATGCTTCAACTCTGGGGATTCAATCATTCCAGTCTGCAAAATCTTCAGTGAGAATGTGCCATAGTACATCCAGTATTTTTTTTATTCTGTCTTTCCACCAATCCATTGGAAGCTGGATGGTAGGCCAAGACATTAACCTTCTTTATATTGTATTGTTTACACATTTCTTGCAAAATTTCTGAATTAAATTCACCACCATTGTCACCTATTAGCACCTTTGGTGTGGTGAACCTGCAGATAACACTATCAATGAATATCCGCACGACTGTTACTGCTGTTTTATCTGTAATTGGAACCAAGATCACATATTGTGAGAAATGATCACTGGCAACAAAAAGATATTTATTGTGACTGGTAGTTAAGGGTAACTTAAGTAAATCAACCGCGACAATGTCCCATGGTTGCTTAGGTACAGGATATTTCCCTATAGTTGCACTGATAACGTGTAACCATTGTGTCTTACACGTGACTCACATTTGTCTATGTGATTATATATGTCTCTGCATAACGTTGGTCAGTAATATGACATCCGGGCCTGCTTGACTGTCCTGTCCTTGCCAGGATGCTCTGTGTTATGCTGTGTACTCAGAGTTCAGCTCCTTGCCCTCTGAGCGTGAGCAACTGACAGGTAGGTTCTTTTCAAGACCGGGTCTAGAGCATGCAACCAAAGGAACAGGGCTCAAACACAGGCTAACTAGTCTTACACGTATATTACCACAAAAGATACAAATGCAGGACACAGTACAAATGACATGAAACAAACACAGTAGCAATACACAAGGACTGGAGTCGGGCTACTGGAGACCAGGTAGTTGCAGGTGTCACCCAGGTGTGGGAGGTGTCCTGTCAGGTGTGCACTCTCGGGAAAGGCACAGGTCCCTGGTCGTGGGGTGGATCGTCCGGTGTGGGCTGAAGGGCGGCGTCGAGGGAGGTTCCTCTCTAATGGGGCCTCGATGCGTGTGGCAGCCCTCGGGACTGGGGCCAAATAGAGCAAGCAGGCACACAGCCCTATGCCTGCCTCTGGAGGAGGAGGATGGCTCGCCAGTGGGCATGGATGGGTCCCGTCCTGGATTCCTGGGGGCGTCCTTTGGTGGCTGGGGGCTGTGGTCTTGTCAGAGGCCGTCAGAGGCTGCCTACGGCGTCTCGTCCTCGGGAAGTCCGACAGCGGCTGGTGATGTCGGGGCGTCGGCTGTAGTGCACACACTCCCGGGTTCATGATGGAACCACTCCAGTCACTCTCCAACAGGGATTCTGTTAGGGAGAAAGCTCCGCCCCTAGGGGTGCAAGGGAAACGAGAGGGGCGTCCTGCTTGGCCTTTGGAGGAGTGAGGTGAGCAATGGATGCTACCCTTAGAGGAAGCCACAGGGATAGCAGGCGAGGGAAGTCTAGTGAACTTTCCCTCCCCGGCAAGTCTAGTGGATGTTACTGTGGCACTGTTTGGCCCTGGGAGGACAGGTGTAGGAAGTCTAGTGGATGTTCCCTCCCTGGCAAGTATAATGGACGTTACCGAGGTCCTGCTCCCGGCAGGGGCTGCAGACGAGGAAAATCTAGTGGATGTTCCCTCCCGGGCAAGTCTAGTGAACGTTACCTTGGTTTTGCTTGGCCCTGGGGTGACAGGTGAGGGAAGTCTAGTGGACGTTCCCTCCCGGGCAAGTCTGGTGGACATTGCTGAGGTCCTGATCCCGGCAGGGGTCGCAGACTAGGGAAGTCTAGTGGTCATTCCCTCCCAGGCAAGTCTAGTGGATGTTACCGCAGTTCTGCTTGGCCCTGGGAGAACAGGTGAGGGAAGTCTAGTGGACGTTCCCTCCCGGACAGGGCCTGTGGACGTTACCATAGTCCTGCTCTCGGTGGGGTCTGTAGGGAAGGCAAGTCTAGTGGATGTTGCCACAGGCCCTACTGGGGACTGTGATAGCACAAGTCCCACCCCGATTCTGGTGAGTGCTGGCCTGGCTGGAGAGTAGTCTACCGGGACTGTGTTCCTCTACTGGGCTCCATTGAGGGGAAGAGGGGTGCAAGGTAGTAGGGGACATGGGCCCGTCTAGGATGGAACCTACGCACGCCCTATTCACCTCCCTGTGGTCTCCTCCTGGGGTTGGTGTTGCAACACCCTGTCCGTGGCTCCTCTGTGGGATGGGCGCTGCGCCATTCCCTATGTGGCCTCCCGTCAGGGTGGGTATTTCACCACCGTCGTGGGGGAGAATGGCATGTCCCTGTGGCTGGAGGTGGTAGGTGTCCGATGTAGATGTCTGGAGGAAAGGTGTAAGGTGGCAAAGGAGGGAGGTCCAGTGATGTGTAGGTCGGTTCAGCTCCTGGCGAGGGCGGTAGACAATCTCGAGGGTGGAGGTATGGGTCGTCTCTTGTAGGAGGCCGCAGTAGGTGTGCTGTCCCCCTCAGGCAACGTTTGGTCCCGTGGGGAGGGGTCCACAGCACGTGTTGTATCCTCATCTCTGGCGGACCGGTGTATGATGACTGGCCAGCGACTCTAGGCTGAATACTGGAGACGAGTGAGGTGACGTGGGTTTTATGTGGTTGTTGGGGATGCGCCTTGATCATCCTGGTGGGCCGGGCCACTGGAATTTTTCATCCGGCCTGGTGTATTTTGAGGGGGAAGGGGGAGGTATTGGGTGTGGGTGGACTAGGGATGGATTGTGTGGGTGGTGTTGGTGGTGGTAGTGGTGAGGGTGTTGAGGTGTATCTTGCAGGTGGGCGGGAAAAATGGCCGGATCTGGTTGTAGTGGTGGTGAGGACGGGCTCGGATGGTGAGGAGTTGGGGCCATGTGGTGAGCCGGTTAGGTGGGGGTGGGGGAGTTTTTGGTCTGTAGGGGGTGGTTATTGCGTTAGGTGGTGGTGTTGTGGTGGTGGTCAAGGATGGGGAGCTGGTGTGGACCTTGGTGTGGGATTCAGGTGTGGAGTGAGGAGCTGGTGAAGCTGAGGGGCGTGTGGGTGTGTGGTGTCCAGTCGTGGGAGTGATGGGGGTGAGGGCAGGTGAAGGTGGTGGGGAGCGCTGGCCATGTGGTGAGGTGGACAAGGGTGGTGGTGGCGCAACGGTGAGGGTTGAGGTGGAGGGTGAGGTCACTGGGAGCGAGTGGGGGGATTGTGGTGAAGGTGAGGAGTCGGAGGGGGCTATGGTGGGGGACGTGACTGTAGAAGAGTGAGTGAGGGTGAGGAGTGTGATGGTGTGAAGTAACGTGTAAGAGCTGGAGGAGTGGTCGGGGGGAGGGGGTTGGTGCCTTGTGCTGGGTGGGGGGAGTGAGTGTGGCGTTGTTGAGGGGTGGCAGGTGGTGGGTGGAAGGGGTGCACGTGGCGATTTCGGTAGGCCTGGGTAGGAGAATGGCATCCTTGGAGGTCACGTCATTTAGTCGTCAATAGTCCACACAGAATTGCATGGCGCCATCTTTCTTTTTTAACTAAGACGACGAGAGGGCCAAGGGCTGTTTGATGGGGATATGACGCATTTCGAACATTTCCTGGACCTGCCAGTCTTCTTCAGCCCGATGTTTGTTTGTTTTTCTTCAAGATGGTTGGTGAATAGGTGGTCCTGTGGTGTGGATCTCGTGCACCAGGTATGTGGTGTGGCCGATGTCCGTTGGTCCTGACGAGAAGAGGTCTTGAAAGTCCACGAGGAGGCGTCGGAGGCTGTCACCTTGGTGTGGTGAGAGGTGTTCAGGTAGAGGGAGAAGGGTGGTGGGGGAAGAGGGGATGGTTAGGCTTCCTTCATCTCACCGACTACTAATACTTTGGGGAGGGTGACGGGGGTGGTAGAGATGTTAGTGATGCATACTGCTCTGAGGTGGGGGAGGAGGAAGGTGGGGGATAGTAGGGAGGAGGAGATGGTTCCCGAAAAGCAGGTTTGGGGAAAACAGGATGGAGGTTCTGGTGGGCCTGTGTAGGTGGAGCCAGACCTCGTGCTGGGGGCAATAGTAAGGGTGGAGGCGATGGTGGCAGGGAAGGTGGTGTGCGGGGAGGCGGGAGGGTTAGGGATTACAGGGGGTAAGGTGGACGACACGGTGGGAGAGGGGGAGTGGGCCGAGGGGGAAGGGGTGGGTGTGCATATGCAATGTGGCGGGGAGGGGGGTCTGGTGACATCTGGAAGTGGAGGCGCCACTTGTGGCAATCGATGCTGGCGCGTAGCTTCTGCAGGAAATCCAGTCCCAAGTAGCCATCATATGCACGGCAGATTGAGTCGGAAATGATGAATTGGTGCTGGGCTGACACATTTTGATGGGTGTCAGCAAGTAGGACCCGGGTTTCCCCACATACAGGCAGGGGGCCATCCTCTGCATCTACGAGGTGAGCTGTGGGCCGAAAGCCGAGGCACGGCGGGAGTAGAAGTGGTGGTAGAGGCAGGGTCGGGCCGCTCCTGTATCGACCAGGAGCTTCACTTTCACCCCATTCAGTCTCATCTTGTCCCAGACTGGGGAGCAGTATTTTTGTGAGGTGGCCCCCACTACCATGGGTAGGTGCGGGGGAAGCCCTAAGAATCCAGCTGTTGTGGGGCGTCCTCCTCACTGTGCTCTGTTTCCCCAGGGTCGGAGTAGTTGGCAGTGGGAGCATCATCCTCAGCACAGTCATCCTCTGTGATTGAAACTTTGTGATTCCCCTGAGTGGTCGATCTACGCTGGGCGGCCTTCAGCTGTTCTTGTACGTCATGGATAGGGCACCGATGACTACAGGTGGAGAACTGCCAAGGGTTGATAGAGATGAGGTTGGTGTTCTCCTTCGGTGTGAGGTGCCTCTTTGTGGGAAGGGCCCTTGGCATGGTGGGTGGTGCCGAAGGAACGGCATTGCTGGGGGGCGTCTGGGGTTTGGGCTATGGTGATTTGCGAGTGGGGACTCTGCTGACAGCGCTGATGTGTTACGGGGTGGTGAGGAGGCGCCTCACCAGTTGGATGTCTTTGTAGAGGTCCCTTGTCAGGTCGTAGACTGTGAAATGTTGTCTGATGGCACTGGGGAGGATCCTCAGTAAGGTATTGAAAGTGTGGCTGCGTCGGCTTCCAGGTAGGCAGCAGTGATGAGCAGACTGACCTGGATAAGGGTGTCGTCCAGATTACCGTCATAGGTGAGGGCGTCGAGCTGGGAAAAGGCCATGACTTTGACTAGTGATGGCATGACTGCTTGGATCACGATTTGCTTGAACTTTTCCAATTTCAGCTCAGAGACGATCTTCGTAGCGACGCTGGAGACTGTTTTTCGCAGATTGGGCAGACTTTTTTTTTTATGCAAGGAAGAAGGAACCAAAGGCCAGGGCCCACATACTGTTCCTTCCAAGAAAAAGTAAAAACAATACAAAAGAGAGCCAAATTCAAGATCCATTCATTTCGAGATGCCTGGACACACTGCGTTTGAAAGACTAGAGATCATAGGAAGTAGGGAATACAGACAGAGGGAGACAGTTCCAGAGTTGACCAGTTGCATAAATGAAGGACTGGGAGTAACGGTTAACTCTTGCATTAGAGAGTT
>JAGKTI010006872.1:0-24546 GCA_018397915.1 Birgus latro | reverse complement strand
AGCACACCTAATCTCTTGGAAGCAGATTTCACAAGAGATGTAATATGTTCTTTCCAAGACAAATCCCGAGAGAATGAAACCCCAAGCATGTTCAAGGATGATGCAGGACTGAGCTGGACATTATTAAACATTAGTGGGAAATCCTGAGGAAGATTTTGTCGGGTTGATAAGTGTAAGAACTGAGTTTTTGATGCATTAAAAATACCAAGATTATTTTTACCCCAATCAGAGATACGAGCCAAGTCAGACATTAGGTGTGCCATAGCCTCATCCCTTGTTTGCAGAAGTAACTGCTGAGATGGACGTTGCGGAAATCGAATGGAAAGGTGAAGGGTGGAATCATCAGCATATGAGTGGATAGGGTTAGATGTACAGCTTAGGAGGTCATTGATGAATAAAAGGAAGAGAGTTGGTGATAGGACAGAACCCTGAGGAACACCACTGTTGATATGTCTTGGAGAAGAACGATGGCCGTCTACAACAGCAGCTATAGAACGACCAGAAAGGAAGCTAGAGATGAAGGAACAGATAAAAGGATAGAAACAGTAGGAGGGCAGTTTGGAAATTAAAGATTTATGCCAGACTCGATCGAAAGCCTTTCAGATGTCAAGTGCAATGGCAAAGCTTTCACCAAAGTCCCGAAAGGAGGATGACCAGGAGTCTGAAAGGTAGGTGAGAAGATCGCCAGTGGAGTGTCCCTGACGGAACCCATACTGACGATCAGAAAGAAGGTTGTGACAGGAAAGATGCTTTAAAATTTTCCTGTTAAGAACTGATTCGAAAACTTTTGAGACACAGGATGTTAAAGGAATTGGACGATAGTTAGAGGGTTGGGAATGGTCACCCTTCTTTGGGACTGGCTGAATGAGAGCAAACTTCCAGCAAGAAGGAAAGGTACAAGTTGACAGACAAAGGCGAAAGAGTTTACCTAGGCAGGGTGTAAGCACAGAAGCACAGTTTTTGAGGACAACAGGAGGGACTCCATCAGGCCCATATGCCTTGTTAATACTGAGGCCAATGATGGCAGAAAATACATCAGCTGAAGAAATTTTAATGCCAGTCATGAGGAAGTCAGAGGGGGGAAGTGATGGAGGAACAGCACCGGAATCGTCTAAGGTAGAATTGGAGGAGAAAGTCTGTGCGAAGAGATCTGCTTTATCAGTAGAAGAAATAGCTACAGAGCCATCAGAGTAGAAAAGAGGAGAGAAGGATGATGAGGAAAGTTGTTACAAAGGTTTTTGGCAAGGTGCCAAAAGGAGCGAGAAGAATTCGAGTTGGAGAGCTGGGAACATTTAGCACGGATGAAATTATTTTTAGCAGAGCGAAGAACAGACTTAGCACGATTCCGGGCAGAAATATAAAAAAGATGTGATTCAGGGGTGGTTTGGCTCCTGTACCTTTTAAAGGCCCTCTCCTTGTTGCGGACAGCATTAGAACAAGCATGATTAAACCAAGGCTTTCTTGCATTAGTCAGAGGATATGAGAAAGGAATGTATGCTTCCATGCCCGAGAGAATAACCTCCGTAATGCGCAAGGCACACTCATTCGGCTCCCGGCCATGGAAGCAATAATCATTCCAAGGAAAAGCAACGAAGTACTGTCTGAGGGCCTCCCAATCTGCAGCTCCAAAGTGCCACAGGCGGCGTTTCTTTGCAGGGTCCACAGGCTGTACCGGAGTGATAGGACAGGTTAAGGTGATAAGGTTATGATCGGAGGAGCCCAACGGAGAGAAAAGATTAACAGTGTAAGCAGAAGGATTAGTTGTTAGGAAAAGGTCAAGTATGTTGGAACTCTCTCCAAGGCGGTCAGGGACACGGGTAGGGTGCTGTACAAGGTGCTCTAGGTCATTAAGGATAGAAAAGATGTAGGCTTGTTCACCAGGTGGATCAGTGAAGGGAGAGGAGAGCCAAAGGTGGTGGTGAACATTGAAATCTCCTAGAATGGAGATTTCAGAGAATGGAGAAATGGATAGAATGTGTTCCATCGTAGAAGTAAGATAGTCAAAGAATTTTTGATAGTCAGTAGAGTTAGGAGATAAGTAAACAGCACAGATATATTTAGTCAGAGAATGACAGGAGAGCCGAAGCCAGAGAGTAGAGAATTCAGAAGAATCAAGTTCAGGAACACGAGAGCAAGATAGATCGTTGCGTACATATACACAATGAGAATAGAGAAATTAGGAGGATACAGAAAAGGGTTTGCTGTTAGTTGTCTCAGACAGCTGAGTCTCAGAGAGAAAGAGAAGGTGAGGTTTAGAGGAGAAAAGGTGGTGCTCAACAGAGCGAAAGTTAGAGGAAAGGCCGCGAATGTTACAGAAATGAAGAAGGAGGAAGTCAGACAGTGGTTCCAGGCAGCTCCGTGAGTGGTCACCGGGAGAGGGGCGGACTTACTGTAAGCTTTTCCCTGTCGTGCTCAAATCCTATGCCTAATAATGCTTTGATCATGCACATGTACGTGTCTATGTCGCACTGTTCAGGGTCGAATTCTGGTAACTGTACGTGTGGTTTGGCCGTCATTTTATTAACTTTCTCTTTCGTTCCTTGTTGCTCTCTGACCGGATCTAAAACCACCGCTAGCCACCAGTGTTATGCTGCGTACTCAGAGTTCAACTCCTTGCCCTCTGAGTGCGAGCAACTGACTTGAGTTCTTTTCAGGAACGGGTCTAGAGCATGCAACCTAAGGAACAGGGCTCAAATACAGGCTAACCAGTCTTAGACATGTATTACCACAAAAGATACAAGTGCAAGATACAAGTGACTTTAAACAAACACAGTATTGATACACAAGGATTGGAGTTGGGCTACTGGAGACCAGGTAGTTGCAGGTGTTGCCCAGGTGTGGGAGGCATCCCATCAGGTGTGCACTCCCCGGAGAGGCGCAGGTCCCTGGACGTGGGGTGGATCGTCCAGTGTGGGCTGTGGGATGGTGTCAAGGGAGGTTCCTCTCTGGTGGGGCCTAGATGCATGTGGCGACCCTCACGACTGGGGCCAAATAGGGGAAGCAGGAGCACGGCCCTGCTCTTGCCCCTGGGGGAGGAGGATGGCTCGCAGTTGGGCCTGGATGGGTCCTGCCCTGGAGTCCTGCGGGCATCCTTCGGTGGCTGGGGGCTACAGTCTCGTCCTCGGTGTCGGGAGGCTGTCAGGGGCTGCCTGTGGCATCTCATCCTCGGGAAGTCCAACAGCAGCTGGTGACGTCAGGGCGTCAGCTGTAGTGCACACACTCCCAGGCTCATGATGGAACCACTCCAGACACTCTCCAACAGGGATTCTGGTATGGAGAAAGCTTCACCCTTAGGGGTCACGGGGTAGTGAGAGGAGAGTCCTGCTTGGCCTCTGGAGGAGTGAGGCGAGCAAGGGATGCTACCCTCAGAGGAAGCCACAGGGATGGCAGGCAAGGGAAGTTTAGTGGACGTTCCCTCCTGGGCAAGTCTAGCAGATGTTGCCCTTGTCCTGCTCCCAGCAGGGGTGGCAGACGTGGGAAGTCTAGTGGATGGTCCCTCCCCAGCAAGTCTAGTGGATGTTACCGTGGGACTGCTTGGCCCTGGGAGGACAGGTGAGGGAAGTCTAGTGGACGTTCCCTCCTCGGCAAGTCTAGTGGACGTTACCGAGGGCCCGCTTTTGGTGTGGGCCACGGACAAGGGAAGTCTAGTGGACGTTCCCTCCCAGGCAAGTTTAATGGACGTTACCACGGTCGTGCTCCCGGCAGGGGCTGCAGACAAGGGAAGTCTAGTGGATATTCCCTCCCGGTCAAGTCTAGTGGACGTTGCCGCAGTTCTGGTCATCCCCGGGATGACAGGTGAGGGAATTCAAGTGGATGTTCCCTCCCGGGGAAGTCAAGTGGACGTTGCTGTGGTCCTGCTCCAGGCAGGGGTTGCAGACGTGGGAAGTCAAGAGGACGTTCCCAACTGGACAAGACTAGTGGACGTTACCTTGGCTCTGCTCGGCCCTGGCAGAACAGGCGAGGGAAGTCTAGTGAACGTTCCCTCCTAAGCAAGTCTGGTGGATGTTGCATCGTGCCTGTTCTCGGTGGGGTCTGTAGGGAAGGCAAGAGTAGTGGACGTTGCCACAGGCCTACTGGGGACTGTGAGAGCACAAGTCCCACCCTGATTCTGGCAAGTGCCGGCCTGACTGGAGAGTAGTCTGCCGGGACTGCATTCCTTGATCGGGCTCTTTTGAGGAGAAGAGGGGTGCAAGGTCGTGAGGGACATAGGCCCTTCTAGGCTGGAACCTATGCACGCCCTATTCGCCTCCCTGTGGTCTCCTCCTGGGGTGGGTGTTTCAACACCCTGTCTGTGGCTCCTCTGTGGGGTGGGTGTTGCGCTACCCCCTCCGTGGTCTCCCGTCGGGCTGGGTAATTTAGGCATCATGGATGAAGACCTACGGGAGATGGGAGAAGCCCGGGCCAATGTCACATGCTAGACGGCTTACGACTGCCAGCAGAATTTGTTGACCATATGTAGCAACAGGACAGAGTAGCGATGAATGATGAACTGTACCCGCAGAGTTTGTCATGTGCCACTGCGGACCCATGTGGTTCAGCATCAAGTGTCATCCAAAGTGCACAGATGGCCTAAAACATGTACTGGAGCAGATCTGACTATTGCAATTACCGCCATCTGCCAATGAGACTGTTGTTTGACACGTACAGTAATTCAATGAACTGCCTTTTAGGCTCACCCTGAAAAGGTTTTATTGGCAATCCTAGCAGATATAGCTTGGGCAAATCGGAAATCGGCCATAGACAGAATCAAAGCCATTCGACAAGCCCATGATAATACACAACAACGTATCAGAAAATTTATGCCACCAAAGATCAATTGAAGTGTAAATGACCTGAAGGATTTACTTTCACCAGTCAAGGAGTGCATAACAGAAGCTCCAAAAACGATGTATTTGTCTGATGAAGGGCTCAGTAAGATCAGTGAAGAGCCCTTTATTATCCAGACACCATGCCACTCACAAGGTTTGGAATGCTGTGTCAAAATAGCAACAGCAACATCTGAAGCAGTTTATGAAAAGGCTGCAAGAGATGGCCACATCAGAGCAATACTCAAATCCCCTGATTTTACGCAAATGCAATATTTTAATGCGTCTTTTAATGAAAAGTCATCATCTACACTATTTTTAAAAATAAATCCTACGTCTTATGCGACGTGTTCAGAGTTCAACTACTTGTCCTTTGATCACGTGCAACTAATGTGGGGTTCTTTTCTAGACTGGGGCTAGTGCACACAACTAGAGGAACAGGGCACAAAAACTCTGGTCAACCAACCTTGCACGTATATTACCTTAAATTTATGCAACACTGAGTACAATGTGAATACAAATTGACACAATACACTATACAAGTTTCAGTCGCTATCAGGACAGGAGGACTCTGGCTAGGGCTACTGAAGTCTCGGGCTGCTTACAGGTGTCAGCCAGGTGTGGGAGGGGTCCCGTCAGGCGTGCCTTCCCTTATGGGGCACGGGACCACTGCCAGGGGCCGAGTTGTCTGGAGTGGGTTGCTGGGCAGTGTGGAAAGGGGCCTTTCCCTAGTGAAGCCTCGATGGGGAGTTCAGTCCTTGGGGCTGGGACTGAGTAGGGAGAGTAGGTGCACTTGCTTATGCCCACTCTGGGAGGTAGGTTGCCATCCGAGGGGGGCTGGGGAGGTCACGCCCCGGGGTTCTGGGGGAGCCCCTGGGAGTCTGAGGACTGCAGTCTCTCTCAGGCCGGGTCACCATCAGGTGCTGCCTGTGGCGTCCCTTCCTCCGGAAGTCCAACAGTGGGTGGTATCGTTGGGGCGCTGGCTGCAAGGCACAAATCCCCAGGCTCACAATGGGGCCTCACCAGACCTTCTCCAGGTGCAACTCCTCCTGGGAACTGCCTCTGTGGGGAGAGAGAAAGGGGTGTCCCGCTTGGCCTCTGGAGTGGTGAGGCAAGCAAGGGACGTCCTCCATGGGGGAAGTCACAGGGGTAGGGGACGAGGGACGGACAGTGGCCATTCCTTCCCTGGAGCAGCTGGTGGCCATTGCCGAGGTCCCTAGGGCAGCAGGTGCAGAGCGGGCGGTGGCCGTCTCCTTCCTGCTGGTGCACCTGGTGGCTGTCACCAAGGTCCTGTTCACCGAAAGGACTGCAGTCAAGGTGTGGCTGGTGGCCGTCACTTGCCTGCTGGTGCGGCTGGTGGCTGTTACCGAGGTCCTGTTCCCCAGAGGGACTGCAGACAAAGAGTGAGTGGTGGCCGTCTCTTGCCTGCCGGAGCGGCTGGTGGCTGTCACCAGTGCCCTGCTCCCAGGAGTGACTGCAGACGAAGAGTGGGCGGTGGCCTTCTCTTTTCTAGTGCAGCTGGTGGGTGTTACCTGTGTGCTGTCTGGGGATGTAGTACAAGCCCCACCCCGAACCTGGCGAATGCTGGTCCGGCTGGAGATTAACCTGCCAGGGCTGCGAGGTTGGAGTTGGCTCGTCTGAGGGTAAGAGGGGTGCAAGGTAGTGGGGAATGTAGGCCCGTCTAGCCCTGGTCCTCTATACGCTTCCCTGTGGTCTCCTTCTGGGGTGGGTGTCTCATCCTCAATGCCCCTCCGTGGGGTGTGTTGCACCACCCCTCCCGTGGTGTTCCGTCAGGGCTGGTATTTCACCACCGTCTTGGGGGGAAAAGTCACGTCCCCGTGGCTGGAGGTAGTAGGTGTCCGTGGTGGTGGTCCTGTGGGTTGGTGTGAGGTGATGGACGAGGGCAGTCCAGTGGGGGTGGCTATGTCTGGTTCCCGGTGGTGTGCATAGGTGATGTAGAGGCTGGAGGTCTGTGGTGTCTCCTTAAGGAGGTGGAGCATCCCACGGATGTGCCATTTCTTGCTGTGGGCTGGGGCCCAGGTGACACGGCGGACGGCGTACTTCATGTCTGCTGGTGGTAGGCAGCCGGTGTTTCCTGGTTGAATACTGGCGACAGCTGAGGTTGTCTGGCTTTTATCCGGTGGCCAAGGGTAGGTACAGATCCTCTCCCTGGGGAGTTGGATTGGTGGGAGTTTCCATTGGGCTTGGTGTATTCGTAGTGTTATGGGGGTTGTGTTGGGCGTGTGGGGGGCAGAGGTGGGTTGTCTTGGTGGTGTAGGTGATACTGGGGGTGTGGGTGAGGGTGTGGTTGTGTATACGGTCGGTCGGCGTGAGAAGCGGCCGGATCTGGTTGTGGTGGTGGTGAGGACGGGTGTAGGTGGTGAGGGGGGAGTGTGTCCACGTGGTGTGGTGGGTGTGCGTATCAGTGGTTGAGGTGGTAGGGTAGCAGGGGTGGTGGTTGGGGAGTGGGTGTGTGGTCTGGGGTGGGCTGTGGGTGTGGAATGAGGAGCAAGAGGGGGAGAGGATGGTGCAGGTGTAGAGGTGGTGGCGGGTGGTGTGTGATGCTGGAGACGTGGCGGGGTGGCCGGGGGTGGGTTGGGGGTCCCATGGTCGGGTAGCTGGACTTGTGGTGGTGGTGTGGTGGCGGGAGTCGAGGTGTGAGGTGAGGTCACTGGAGGGGTGAGGAACGGGGGGAGGGGGAGGTGGGGGAGTTGACTGGGAAGGAGGAAGTGGGTGAGGATCCTGAGGAGGAGGAGGGTGTGAAGCAGCATGTGTATGAGTCAGATAGGAAGTCTGGAGTGGTGAGTGGTGGTGGAGTGGTGTGGCAGGTGGGGGTATGAGGGTGGTGTCGTCAGGTGTTGGTTGGAATTGGGTGTACATGATGGTTAGGGTAAGTGCGTAGGGTGTTATGGTAGTTGTCGGTGACTTGGTAGGGGTGAGGGAAGTGGGTGATGGTGTAGGGTCCCATGAACTGTGGCGAGATCTTGTTGGGAGTTGGGAGTTTAGTCACTACTACTGAGTCCCCTGGTTTGTAAGGGTTGGATGGGGTGATGTCTGGTTGCAGGTCCTGATGTTTCTTCAAGTGGTGTAGTCGTCTCTTGAGTTGGTGAAGGGGGTCGGACGAAGGGGAGGAGGAGGAGGGGGGATAAAGGTGCTGTTGTAAGGGTAGGAAGAGGGGGGTCTCTCCAAATACCCGTTTGTGGGGAGAGATATCGTCATCCCGGGGGCAGGAATTCATCCCCCACTGCACAGTCTTGACATGGGCTGGCCAGTCTTCATTTTAAGTCTCTTCTATTCGAGCCCACACCTATTTGAAGAGGGTGCAGTGGCTACTCTCACATATTCCGTTCCCTTGGGGCCAGTAGGGAGAGGAGTGAGAGATTTGGTAGCCAAAGATGGTGGTGAGTTCTTGCCATATTCTGCTGGTGAACTCCGGGACGATGTCTGAGTGCAGGGCTTGAGGAATACCACAGTATGGGAAGATGTGGCGAACAAGGGCACTGGCCACGGTTATGGTGTGGTATTTCATAGCTGGACTTGCAACAAGGAATTTCGAGTATGTATCCACGAAGGTGATGATATACTTGTAGCCGACTTTACGTGGTAGGGGGCCTATTGCATCCACGGACAACAGTTGCCACGGTTTGTGGGCGGTGATGCTTCCCAACGGGCCAGATGTGTGGGTGATGCCTTTGCCTAGCACTCAGGCCCGGCAGTCCTGCGTAACTTGTTTGGCCAGGGTTGGAGGGGCCGGGCGTCTAATAGGTGTCATTGAACACTTGTAAAAGTTTCTTGGTGCCGAGATGAATGCCGTTGTCTGAGTGCAGGTAGGTCATTGCGTCGAGGACAGTTTCAGGATCGAGCACTTTATGTCCCAACTGGGTGAACAGGTGATCACCCTGTTGGTGGAGCTTGGAGAATACCTGTGGTGGTATCCAGTGGGGGCATTCTTTGTTGCACCACTGATATAAGAGGTTGGGTTGGACGTGGATGAAGTTGATTGGTAGTCGGGACAGGGCATCGGCGTTGATGTGTAGTTTGCCGGGGCAATAGGATATCTCGTAGTTAAACTCCTCAAGAGTTTCTCTCCACCTGATGAGTTGGGCATTGAGGGTGCTGGACTGGCGTAACCATTGGAGCGACTGATCGTCTGTGATAATGGCTACATGTGTGCCCAAGAGGTAGGCTCGGAAGTGCTCCAATGCCCATACGATACCTAGGCATTCTCGTTTGGTGGCAGCATAGTTTTTCTTGGCTTGGTTGAGGGTGTGGCTGGCGCAGGTGATGATGTGCTCCCGCCCTTCTTGAACCTGGGTGAGGACAGCACCGATTGCCACTAGAGACACGTCTGTGTACAGGCGGAAAGGCAGGGTGTAGTTGGGGAATGCAGTGATCGGGGCAGTGATGAGATTGGTTTTTAGGGTGTTGAATGCTGCGATCTGCTCGTCGTTGCAGGTGAAAGGCTCGCCTTTTTTTATCATGTTGTGGAGGGGCTTGTTGATGTTGGTGAACCCTTTTACAAAGAGCCGATAGTAAAAGGTGAGCCCCAGATAGGCACGGACTTCGCAGACATCTCAGGACAAGGAAAGATCTGCAATGGCATGCAGCTTGTCAGGGTCAGGTGCTATTCCTTCCTTCGAAATAATATTCCCTAGGAAGGAGACGGATCGTGCAGCCAAGATGCATTTTGATGGTCTGAGTTTGAGTCCAGCCTGGCGGATGCCCAGGAAGACCTTTTTGAAGCGCTGGAGGTGGTCTGCCACTGTCTAGCTGAAAATGATCATGTTGTCCACGTATGCCAGGCAGATTTCCCAGGTGAGGCCATTGAGGACTGACTCCATTAGTCTGGAAAACGTAGCGGGGGCGTTGCAGAGTCCGAATGGGAGGATGTTGAATTCGTAGTGTTTTCCGTTACTGGTCGAAAAAAATTTCCCCCTGTCCTCGGGGTGTACGGGGACTTGCCAGTATCCTGATTGCAGGTCCAAGGTGGAGAACCAGGATGCTCCATATAGGGAGTCAAGGGAGTCGTCTATCCTGGGTAGGGGAGTGACATCCTTGGTGGTTATGTCATTCAGTCGTCTATAATCCACACAGAAACGCATGGTGCCATTTTCTTTTTTACCAGAACGACGGTGGAGGACCACAGGCTAGTGGAGGGTGATATGATACCAGTATCAAGCATTTCCTTATCCTGCCAGTCTTCCTCAGCTCGTTGTTTGTTTTTCGCTGTGATAGGTGGCGAATAGGTGGTCCAGTGGTGCGGATTTCATGTGTCAGGTACGTGGTGTGGCTGATGTCTGCTGGTCCTGACGCAAAGAGGTCTTGGAAGTCCAGGAGGAGGCGTCGGAGGCTGTCCACTTGGTGAGGTGAGAGGTGTTCAGGTAGGGGGGGTAGGGTGATGGGGGGAGTGGGGGGTGCACAAGGCTCTGCTACTTTCATCTCTCCCACCATTAATCCTTTGGGGAGAGTGAGGGGGGTGGTGGAGACATTGGCGAGGCATACTGCCATGAGGTGGGGGAGAGGGAAGGTGGGGAACAGTAAGCAGGATGAGAGGGTTCCAGGTGGTAGATTGGGGGAGAACAGGATAGAGGTTCCGGTGGGCCTGTTCAGTTGTAGCCAGGCCTCGTGCTCAAGGGGGGGATCGTCAGGGTGGAGGCAATGGTTGCTGGGAAGGCGGGGTGTGAAGGTGTGAAGGAGTGATGAGGGGAGTAGGGGGCAGGGTGGGGGACATGGGGGGTCGGGTGAGGAGGGGGGAGGCGAGGGTGTGCACATGTAGAGTGGCTGGGAAAGGGGTCTGGAGGCTTCTGAAACTGGAGACGTCGCTTGTGAGTCAGTGTTGGTGTGTAGTTTCTGTAGGAGGTCCAGCCCCAGATGACCATCATATGCACGGCAGGCCGAGTCAAAGATGATGAACTTATGTTGAGTGGAGATTTGCTAGTGGGCGTTGGCACGCAGGGCCCAGATTTCCCCATGTATTGGCTGAGGGCCATCTCCCACATCTACGAGATGAGCTGAGGTGGGGGAAAGTGGGCCAAAAGCCAATTTGTGGCAGGAGTAGAAGTGGCTGTAGAGGCAGGACCTGGCTGCTCCCGTGTCGACCAGTAGCCTCGCATTTACCCCCATTCAGTCTCATCTTGTTGTAGACTGGGAGGCAGTATTTTTGTGAGGTGGCTTCCCCCCCCACCATGGGGGGGTAGTCCTAGAAATCCAGCTGCCGCTGGATGTCGTCTTCCTCCGGCTCCACTTCCCCAGGGTTGGTGCAGTCGGCAGATGAGGCATCGTCCTCGGCACAGTCGGCAGATGAGGCGTCGTCCTCGGCACAGTTGGTGGATGAGGCATCATCCTCGGCACCCTCGTTATCCAGGGAAGAGACCTTTCGGCGCCCCTGGGTGGTTGCCTTGTGTCAGGTAGCCTTTAACTGCTCCCGGATGTTGTAGATAGGACATCTGTGGCTGCAGGCAGAGAATTCCCTTAGGTTGATGGAAATGAAAATGTATTTTCCTGGGAGAGTGCATCTTCTGGTAGGGTGTGCCCTGGGTATGCCAGGGGTTGGTGAAGGACTTGCGTGGGCTGGGGGTCTCTGTGGCTTGTGGTGTGGTGCCGTCTATTGAGTGGGGAATTTACTCATAGCGTTGATATGCTGCAGGGTGGAGCAGGCAGCTTGGAGACGTCTTACCAGTTGGATATCTTTATCTAGGTTTCCCATTGAAATGCAGAATACCGAAGCTCCCCCTCAACCTTACATGGGCAAGGTAACCACCCCAGGAGGAGATACCCAGGGAGCGGAAGTGAGCGGCACAAGCTCCAGACAAGACAGGCGCACCTGTACCTCTCTCTCGCACCCTTCTCGCACTCAGGTAACTCACTGTGCAGGTAGCAGTCAAGGTGAATTACACCTCAGCTGTACCAGCCATCGACAGGTTCATTTTTTTTTTTTTTTTTAAGATTCGCCACACTGGTGTGGCACGGGCTCAGGGTGGAGAGCCCGTCAGAGGAGCGCAGTAAACAAGGGGGCATCCTCTGCATGGCGACAGAGGACGCTGGCGTGGCAGGTTCAAGGTGGGGCTACTCCTATAGCCCCAGACAGCATTCCGGAGTCGGCCACTAGCCGCCCACTTGCTGCTTCCCTCCCTCAGCCACACCAGGTGACGGCCACCTTGCCGCATGTGGGGAGAAGACGGCCACCTCTCTGTCCTCGCTATAACTCAACAAAAGGAGGTAGAGTGACGGCCACCTTGCTGCATGTACCCACACCAGGTGACGGCCACCTAGCCGCACATGGGGAGGTAACGGACACCTGCCGCCCTCATTATTACTCCACAAAAGGAGCTTATCCTGCCAGCCAGGAGGTCATTGCATGGGGCTAGGGAGGTCTCGCCCTGGGGTCCTGGGAACGCTTCAGCTGGTCCTGGGGCTACGGTCTCTCTACTGAGCCTCCATCAGGTGTGGGCTGCGGCAGCTCAGGGCGGCAGAGTCCGACCGACAGGAGCAGGGGCCGCAGGGGGTCGAGGGAGAGAGCTAGGACTTCAGATACCGGGGATCCTTGCTAGGCCTCCTCCAAATGCTGATCGAGGGGTAGGATGTCTCTGTGGGGAGAGAGGGGGAGGGCACTTGCCATGACCCCATCCTTTTTGTTCTTTTAGTGGAGCAGCAAGGTGGCTGTCCCCTAGGTGCGACAAGGTGGCCATCACCATACCTCCTTTTGTGGAGTTATAGCGAGGGCAGCAGGTGTCCGTCTCCTCCCTGTGTGCGGCTAGGTGGCCATCACACGGTATGAGTGAGTGCGGCAAGGTGGCCATCACTATACCTCCTTTTGTGGAGTTAAAGTGAGGGCAGCTGGGGGCCGTGTCCTCCCCGTGTGCGGCAAGGTGGTCATCACCTGGTGTGAGAGAGTGCTGCAAGGTCGCTGTCACTCCACCTCCTTTTGTGGAGTTATAGCGAAGGCGGCAGGTGTCCATCTCCTCCTCGTGTGCGGCTAGGTGTTGAGCTCTCGCTTATCACTTCCTCTCCCTGGGTATCTCTTCCTGGGGTGGTTACCTTGCCCAGGTAAGGTTGAGGGGCACCTTCGGTATTCTGCATTTCACCACCGTGGATGGGGAAAAAGTCACGTCCCCGTGCCTGGAGGTGGTAGGTCTGGGTGGTGGCGGACTTGTGCTGAGGTGTGAGGTGTTGCAGGAGGGAGGTCCAGTGTGGTGAAGGGGTCTGGTGGGTGGTGTGTGGTGAAAGTGATGAACAATGTGGAGGGTTGGGGTGATTCCTGGAGGAGGCGCCGTAGGTGGAATGTTCCACAGACGCGTCTTTTCTTGCCTGTGATGGGGGCCCAGGTGTCACGACAGATCTTCATGGCTGGGGATGGTGTGGTGGTGGTGATGGTGGACTGTGGCTGTATGCTGGCCACCAATGGGAGGTTTAGTGTTTTATGCTGGTGGTTGGCAGTGGTGATGTCCTTTGGGTGTGTGGGTGGCTGGGTTGCCGTCAGGGCCTGGTGAATGTGGCGATTCACCTGGTTGCTGTTTGGTGGCACCGGGGTGGTGGGTGGTGGTGGGGAGGGGGTGGTGGTGTCTCGTTAGGATGGGCACGAGAATCGCCCAGATCAGGTAGTGGAGGTGGTGAGTTTGGGTGTGGGGGGGGGAGAGGGATGTGGTGGGATGTGGGATGTGGAGCGGCGGTTGGTGGTTGCTGGTGGAGGTGGTGGGGAAGGTGGAACTGGTGGGGTGGCGGGGCCGGGGGGGGGGTTTAGCTGGTGGAATGCGGCGTGTAGGGGAGGTGTGAAATGCTTTGGACATGGTGGTGTATGTTGGGGTGACAGATTAAGGTTTGTGGAGTGCTGCGGCTCGGGAGAGGTAGCATGAGTGTGCGAGTGAGGTGATGCGGCGTTATGGGAGGGGGAGGAGGAGGAGGATCAGCAGGACGAGGAGGGAGCAGGTGAGGAGGAGGGGACGGGAGATGAGGTGGAGGAGGGGGAGGGGGTAAGGTATAGGGAACAAGAATCAAAGGGGTACAAAGTACGGAGGGAGAGGTGAGGGTGGAGGGGGAGGATGTAGTTGTGGGGCTGGGGGACATAGGTGGCGGAACGGGCGGTGGTTTGTTTGGGGTGTGGGGTCTGATATGTCAGTTACGGTATGTGTGCGGGGTGTTATGGTAGTCAATGGTGACTTGATATGGACTGAGGATGTGGGTAATGTTGTAGGGGCTCCTGAATTGAGGGGCCAATTTGGGTGGGGTTGGTAGCCGGGCCACCGTAACTGTATCTCCAAGATTGTAAGGGTTGGTGTCCGGGTTGAGATCTTGTTGCTTTTGCAGGTGGTGTAACCTGCTTTTTAGGTGGTGTAAGGGATCGGACACTGGGGACTTGGTTGGTGGTTTGAGGTGATGTCTGAGGGGAAGGAGGAGCGGGGCCTCACCGAAAACACGCTCGTGGGGAGATATGCCGTCGTCTCTAGAGCGGGTCAGTCTTCATTTTGGATTTCCTCTATTCGGGTGTGTACCTGATTTAAAAGGGTACGATGGCTCTTTTAACATAGGCCGTTTCCTTGGGGCCAGTAGAGAGAGGAGTGGGAGATTAGGTAACCAGACAGAGTGGTGAGTTCTTGCCATACTTTCCTGGTGAATTCCGGCATTATCGGAATGTAGCGCCTATGGAATACTGAAATAGGGGAAGACGTGGCGGACGACTACTTCAGCTACTGCCACAGAGTGGTGTTCCTTAGCTGGACAGGCGATTATGTAACGGTAGCCGGCTTTCGGTGGTAAAGGGCCTACTACGTCCACGGCCAAAAGTTGCCAAAGTTTGAGTCATGATTCTGCCGGTGGGACCGGAGGTGCGGGTGGTGTCCTTTCCAAGGGCACTGGCCCAGCAGGCTTGGACTACTTGTTGGGCCAGAGTGGAGGAGCTTGCAGTCCAGTAGATGTCTCAAAAGACCTGCATTAATTTTTTTGTGCCTAGGTGGATCCCGTTGTCTGAATGGAGATGGGTCAAGGTGTCCAGGGCAGTAGTAGGGTCGAGTATGATGTGATGTGGCCCGTTGGTTAAGTTTGGAAAAGATGTGGGCTGGTATCCAGTCTGGTCGATCTCCATCCTGCCATTGTTGGACTAGTTCGGACGTGGGGTGAATGGTTTGGATAGGGAGCCGGGACAGGGCATCAGCATTGGTGTGGAGTTTCCCAGGGCGATAAGAGATCTCGTAGTGGAACTCTTCTAAGGTCTCCCTCCATCTGATGAATTGTGCGTTTTGGGTGTTTGATTGTCGGAGCCACTGGAGTGACTGACGATCGGTGATGATGGTGACCTTAGTGCCAGATAGATAGGCCCGGAAGTGATCTAGGACCCAGATTATTCCGAGGCACTCGCACTTGGTGGCAGCGTAGTTTTTTCCCCGCCTGGTGGAGGGTTTGTCTGGCACATGCGATAACGTGCTCTCGTCTTTTTTGTACCTGTGCTAGGACGGTGCCGATCACGATGAGTGATACGTCCGTGTATAGGCGAAACGGCAGGTTGTAATTTGGGAAGGCAACGACGGGGGTCTGTGATCAGTTTGTTCTTCAAGGTGTTGAAGGCGGTGACCCTGTCCTCTGTCCATGAAAAGGACTCTCCTGTTTTTTGTCAGGTCGTGGAGGGGCTTTCCGATGTCGGCGAAGCCTTTTACTAACCTCCGGTAATATGAGTCCCAGGAAAGCTTGGACTTCTGTTACGTTCCTAGGTAGTGGGAGATCCGCGATGGCGCGGAGTTTGTCCGGGTCGGGAGCAATCCCTTCCCGGGAGATAATATGTCACAGGAAGGCAACTGAGCTTTCCGGCAAAACGCACCTAGACGGTTTAAGTTTTAACACAACCTACCTGATCCGCTGGAAGACCTGCTTGAGGCAGTGGAGGTGGTCAGCCCAGGTTCTGCTAAAAATGATGACATCATCTAAGTAGGCCAGGCGAGTCAGCCACTAAGGACGGACTCCAAACGACGCGAGAAGATGGCAGGGGCGTTACAGAGTCCGATGGGCAGGACGTTACATTCATAATGTCTCCCGTTGTTGGTGTAGAAGGCGGTCTTTTCTCTGTTGATGGGGTGTACTGGAACCTGTCAATATCTTTACTGGATGTCCAAGGTGGAAAACCAGGATGTTCCGTACAGGGAGTCGAGGGAGTCATCTATACGTGGCCGGGGCTTGGCATCTTTGGCGGTAACGTCATTGACGCGTCCGCACTCCACACAGAATCTCATTGATCCATCCTTTTTTTCCACTAGTATGACGGGGGAGGACCACGGGCTGGTGGAGGGTGAGATGACGCCGGCATCTAACATATCCTGGACCTGCCGATCCTTCTTGGCTCACCGGTAAGTTTTTTTTTTTTTCGCAAAGATGGTTAGTGAGTCAGTGGTCCTTTGGTGTGGATCTCGTTGGTCAGGACGGTGGTGTGGCCTATTTCCATTGGTCCAGACGCGAATAGATCCTGAAAGTCCAGGAGTAGGTGGCGTAGGCTGTCCGTTTGGTGAGGAGAGAGATGGAGGGAAGGGGGGAGGGAGGTGGGGGCGCGAGGGAGTGTGTAGGGCTCGGCCTCCTCCATTTCTTCCACGACTAGCCCTTTTGGTAGGGTAAGGGGGGTGGTGGAGAGGTTAGCAATGCGTACCACATTGCAGTGGGGGGGTAGGAATGTGGGAGGAAGTAAGCAGGAGGAAAAGATTCCGGGGGGCATGGAGGAGGAAAAAGGGATGGGGGTTCCGGATGGCCAGTTTAGTTGCAGCCAGGCCTCATGATGAGGAGGGATGGTGAAGGTGGAGACGATGGTAGCGGGGAAGGTTAGGGCGGGGAGGGTAGGCGAAACAATGGGTCAGGAACCCCAGGGGGCGAGGAGTGGTGACCGAGGATGTTGGGGGTGGGCGTGCATGTGCAGATGGGCTCGGGGCTGGGGTCCGGAGGTTTGCTGTACTGGAGTCGTCGACAGTGGCAATCGATGCTTGTCCTGAGCTTTTGAAGGAGATCTAGCCCCAGGTATCTGTCGTACACATGACAGGAGGAGTCGGAGATGATGAAGGGGTGTAACGCAGAGAAGTTCTGGTGCTTGTCTCCACGTAGGGCCTGCGTTTCCCCACGTATGGGCAGGGGGCCATTTCCCGCATCCACAAGGTGAGCTGAGGTGGAGAAAAGCCGGCCAAAGGTTGAACAGTGACGAGAGTAGAAATGACTGTATAGGCAGGATCTAGCCACTCTCGTATTGACTAACAGCCTTGCCTTAACCCCATTCAGCCTCATCTTGTTGTAGACTGGGGAGCAATATTTCTGTGAGGTGGCCCCTGCCACCATGGGGCGGCCCTAAAAAATCCAGCTGCTGTGGTGTATCATCGTCCTCGGGCTCTGTTATTCCGGGGTCTAAGGGGTTGTCTGTTGTGGTGTCGCCCTCAGTGTCATCATCCTCCAGGGCCGAAATCTTATGGCGTACTGGCGTGGTGAATTTCCTTTGATCTGCTTTCAACTGTTCCCTGATGTCATGGAGGGGGCACTTGTTATTACATGCAGTGAACTCCCAGGGGTTGATGGAGATCCAGTTTGTGTCCTTTGCATCAGGACGCTTGCGTGAAGGGTGGGCTTTGGGGATGAATGGCGTTGTTGTAGGGCTGGGCTGGACTGGGGGTGGGCGAGGAGGGCGTGCTGGCGATGGTTTTTGCATAGGGAATCTGCTTACGGTGCCAGTCTGCTGAGGGGTAGTATGAGCAGCCATAAGGTGACGTACCAGCTGGATATCTTGGGCCAAATTTTCTGTAGAGTCATGGATTGTAAAGTGCTCCCTGACAGTGCCAGGGAGAATCCTGACCAGGGAATTAAAAACATGTTGCTCCCGGGTTTCTTTGTTGCATCCCGGGTATGCGGCGGTGACGAGTTGCCTGGCCTGGACGAGTGTGTCGTTGATTGATGTTTCCGTCGTAGGTAAGGGAGTTGAGCTGTGCTAATGCTACGACTTTCCCTAGTGAAGGGGTGAGCGCCTGTCATAAGTTTTGGTAAATTCCGGCCATGTTAAGTCTGGGACGATCTTGGGTGCAGTTGTGGCTACAGCTTTGCCAGCAGTGGAAGCGTTACTGCTATTTTCTACCTGTCTGTGTCGAAGGCTATGTCTAGTAATGGTTTTACTATTTCCAAGTATGTATGGATGTCATATTGTTCAGGGTCGAATTTGGGTACAGTATTTGGACGTGTGGTTTTGCTGCCATTTTGCCAACGTTTCCCCTGTTCCCCTGTTGCCACCCACTGGGTCAAGAACCATTGCTGGCCACCAGGGTTATGCCTGGAGCGAGGTTCTCGTTCTAGACTGGGTTGGGCTATATTTAGGCAATCAGAGGGAACAGGCCATAAAACTCAGGGCAACAACCTTACACGTATATTACCACAAATTACAAACTCTGCTACAATATGATGGCACACTTTAGAGAGAGATAGTGTCAACACACATAGACAGGACCGGGGGACTTGACGACAGGAGGGTGTGGCTGGGACTTGCCGTATGGTGAGGCCCCTAGAGGGCCAGGCTCAGCAGCCATGGGGTCGTCGGAACTTCCAGTGGCTGAGCCGGGAGGCCGACCCGTAGAGTCTTGTCCAGGAGATGTCATAGGCCCGTGCAGGAGAGGATGGGCCCTTCCACAAGAATACAGGGGCAGGGGCTAGGGCTTAGGGGCTGGGCCCCAACAGGTTTAGTAGGCATACTTGCCTACGCTTATGCAGAGGTCATCGCGTGGGGCTGGGGAGGTCTCTTCCTGGGGTCCTAGGGACGTCTCGGCTGGTCCTAGGGCTGCTGTCTCGCTGATGAGCCTCCATCAGGTATGACTTGCAGAGTCCAACAGGGGCTCGGGTCGCCGGTGGTCGAGGGAGAGAGCTAGGACTCCAGACACCAGGGGTCCTTGCCAGACCTCGTCCAACTGCTTGTTGAGGGGGAGGGTGTCCCTGTGAGGAGAGAGAGAGTGAGGGCACTTGCCGTGACCATTTCTTTTTGTGGAGCAGCAAGGTGGCCGTCTCCTAGGTTTGGCGAGGTGGCCATCACCTTTCCTCCTCTTGCGGAGTTAGAGCGAGGGTGGCTACTGGCCGTCACCTCCCCGTGTGCGGCTAGGTGGCCATCACCCGATGTGAGGGAGTGTGGCGATTTGGCCATCACCTGACCTTCTTTTGTGGAGTTATAGCGAGGGCAGCTGGTGTATATCACCTCCCCGTGCATGGCTAGGTGGCCGTCACCCGGTGGGCGTAAGTGCGGCAAGGTGGCCGTCACTATACCTCCTTTTGTGGAGTCATGTCCTCCCCGTGTGTGGCTAGGTGGCCATCTCCCGGTGTGAGTGAGTGCGGCGAGGTGGCCGTCACTCACTATACCTACTTTTGTGGAGTTGGAGTGGGGGCGGAGGGGGTCCGTCACCTCCCCGTGTGCAGCTAGGTGGCCATCACCCGGTGTGAGTCAGTGCGGCAAGGTGGCCATCACTCCACCTCCTTTTGTTGAGTTATAGCAAGGGCGGCAGGTGTCCATCACCTCCCCGTGTGCAGCTAGGTGGCTGTCACCCGGTGTGAGTATGTGTGGCAAGGTGGCCGTCACTCTACCTCCTTTTGTGGAGTTATAGCGAGGGCGGTGACGTGGCCGTCTTCTCCCTGCATGCGGCAAGGTGGCTGTCACCCAGTATGGCTGAGGGAGGGAAGCAGCAAGTGGACAGCTAGCGGCCGACTCCAGAGTGCTGTCTGGGGCTATCAGAGTCGCTGGCATGGCGGAGGTGTAATTCACCTGGACTGCTACCTGCACGGTGAGTTACCTGAACGTGAGAGGGGCGCGCAGGAGAGGTACAGGTGCGCACGTCTTGTCTGGAGCTTGCGCCGCTCACTTCTGCTCCCTGGGTATCTCCTCCTGGAGTGGTTACCTTGCCCAGGTAAGGTTGAGAGGGAGCTTCTGTATTCTGCATTTTGAGGGGAGCTTCGGTATTCTGCATTTCATACACAATAGCATATGCAATTCCTTACAAAAACCATTAAAATTGAAGTGCAGAGCATCAATACATGGCGAAATACCGAGCTCCGCATCCACCTTACCTGGGCAAGACACCTACCGCAGGAGGAGATACCCAGGGAGAGGAAATGAGCGGCGTGGGCTCAGTACAAGACGAGCGCACCTGCATCTCTCCCGCGCACCCATCTTGCACTCACATAACTCGCCACAGAGGTTACAGTCACGGCAAATTACACTTCCGTCGGACTAGCCACCGACTGCTTCAGGGTGGGGCTAATTCTTTAGCCCCAGACAGCACCCTGGAGTTAGCCTTCAGCCTCCTACTTACTGCTTCTCTTCCTCAGCCATAATGGGTGACGGCCACCATGCTGCATGCAGGGAGGAGATGGTCACCTTGCCACCCTCGCTGTAAATCCACAAAAGGAGGTAGAGTGACGACAGCCACCTTGCCACACACAGGGAGGAGACAGACAGCAGCCGCCCTCACTATAACTCCACAAAAGGAGGTAAAGTGACGGCCACCTTGCTGCACTCACTCAAACTGAGTGATGACCACCTTGCTGCACACGGGGAGGAGACGGACACCAGCTGCCCTCGCTCTAACTCCTCAAAAGGAGGTATAGTGATGGCCACCTTGCTGAACTCATTCGCACCTGGTGACAGCCACATTGCCACACTCACTCACACCGGATGACAGCCACCTTGCCACACACGGGGAGGAAACGGACACAATATGCCTCGCTCTAACCCCACAAAAGAAGCTCAAGTGACAGCCACCTTGCCGCACTCACTCACATCGGGTGATGACCACCTTGCTGCGCACGGGGAGGAGATGGGCACTAGCTGCCCTCGCTCTGACTCCACAAAAGGAGGAAAGGAGACGGCCACCTTGCTGCTCCACTAAAAGAACAAAATAAAAGGGGTCATGGCAAGTGCCCTCTCCCTCTCTCCCTACAGGGACATCCTACCCCTCGACCAGCAGTTGGAGGAGGCCTAGCAAGGACCCCTGGTGTCTGGAGTCCTAGCTCTCTCCCTCGACCCCCTGCGGCCCCTGCTCCTGCCGGTCGGACTCTGCCGCCCTGAGCTGCCGCAGCCCACACCTGATGGAGGCTCAGCAGTGAGACCGTAGCCCCAGGACCAGCCGAAGCGTTCCCAGGACCCCAGGGCGAGACCTCCCTAGCCCCGCGCAATGACCTCCTCACCAGCAGGGTAAGCACAGCGCCTACTCTCTCTTTTCGGGCCTAGCCCCTAGGCCTGAGCCCCCATACTCCTGCGGAAGGGCACACTCCCTACCACGGCCCTCTGATCACTCCTGGACGAGACATCGACGGGTCGGCCTCCTGAAGCAGTCCCCGGAAGCCCAGACGACACCAGGGCCACCTGACGCAGGCTGCTGACCTGGGCCCTCCACTACAACTGGGCCTCATCCTACAGCAAGCCCCAGTCACACCCTCCTATCGCCAAGCCCTCCCGCCCTGTCTATCTGTGTGTGACATTATTTCTTTGTAAATTGTGCCATATATATTGTAACAGTGTTGTAATTTGTGGTAATATACGTGTAAGGTTGTTGCCCTGATTTTATGCCCTGTTCCGACCGAATGCATTAAAAGAGCCCAACCCGGTCCAGAAAAAGAACCTTGCTCCAGGCTCCGTGTCTGAGGGACGAGGAGTCACGCTCATATGCAGGCAGCATAACAAAAACATATTTAAATCCAATATCCACAGCTTATTAAATTATTAGGCTGTGGATATATGATTTAAATACATTGGTATGTTTTAATGATTTTTGTAAGGAATTCCATATGCTACTTTTAATAAATAATGTATTTTTAATTTATTTTTATTAATAATATAAAATATTAAAATTTGAAATGCAGAATACCGATGCTTCCCCTCAACCTTACTTGGGTAAGGTAACCACTCCAGGAGGAGATACCCTGGGAGTGCAAGTGAGCGGATACCTGCCGCCCTTGCTATAACTCCACAAAAGGAGGTGGAGTGATGACCACCTTGCCGCACTCACTCACAGCGAGTGATAGCCACCTTGCCGCACACGGGAAGGAGACGGATACCAGCTGCCCTCACTATAATTCCACAAAAGGAGGTGTAGTGACGGCCACCTTGCCTCACACAAGGAGGACACGGCCCCCAGCTGCCCTCGCTCTAACTCCACAGTAGGAGGTATAGTGATGGCCACCTTACCACACTCACTCACACCGGGTGACTGCCACCTAGCCGCACACGGGGAGGAGACGGACACCTGCTGCCCTCACTATAACTCCACAAAAGGAGATGTAGTGACGGCCACCTTGCTGCACTCTCTCACACCGGGCAACAGCCACTTTGCCACACACAAGGAGGACATGGCCCCCAGCCGCCCTCGCTCTAACTCCACAGAAGGAGGTATAGTGACGGCCACCTTGCTGCACTTACGCCCACCGGGTGATGGGCACCTAGCCGCACACGGGGAAGGCACGGCCCCTGGCCACCCTCGCTCTAACTCCATAAATGGAAGGAAGGTGACTGCCACCTTGCCGCTCCACAAAAAGAATGGGTCAGAGAAAGTGCCCTCACTCTCTCTCCCTAGAGAGACATCCTTGCCCTCGACCAGCAGCTGGAGAAGGCATGGCAAAGGCCCTTGGTATCAGGAGTCCTAGCTCTCTCTCTCGACCCCCAGCAGCCCCAGTCCCTGGTGAACTCTGCCGCACTGAGCTGCCGCAGCCCAGACCTGACTGAGCCCTGGGACCAGCCAAGACGTCCCTAGGACCCCGGGACGAGACCTCTCCAGCCCCATGTGACGACCCTGGCATAAGCGTAGGCAAGAGCGCCTATTGACCTTGTTCGGGCCCATCCCCTAAACCCGAACCCCTCCCTCCCATGTTCCTGTGGAAGGGCCCATCCTCTCCTGCACCTCCCTCTGATAACTCCCAGACGAGACTCTATGGGTCGGCCTTCCAGTCAGCCACTGGAAGTCCTGATGATCCTGGGGTCTCCTGACGCAAGCCACTGACCCAGGCCCTCTAC
The DNA here is from genome assembly GCA_018397915.1 of Birgus latro. Classification (NCBI taxonomy): domain Eukaryota; kingdom Metazoa; phylum Arthropoda; class Malacostraca; order Decapoda; family Coenobitidae; genus Birgus; species Birgus latro. The sequence continues at coordinate 1,755 of JAGKTI010006872.1, read as the reverse complement.
TACAACGGGGCCCATCCCGCAACAAGCCCCCGTCCCCTCCTGTCCCCAAGTCCCCTGGTTCTGTCTATTTTTGTGTGTGATATTATTTCTCTGTAAAGTGTGTATTCATGTTGTATTAGAGTCTGTGATTAATGATAATACACGTGTAAGATTGTTGCCCTGACTTTTTATGCCCTGTTCCCTCTGATTGCCTTAATAGAGCCCAACCCAGTCTAGAAAGAGAACCTCGCTCTAGGCTCCGTGTATAAGGGACGAGAAGTCGCACCCTTTCTCACGCAGCATAACATTTGTGGCCAGCGGTGGTTCTTGACCCGGTATGTGGCAACAGGGGAACAAGGGAAACGTTGGCAAAATGGCAGCAAAACCACACGTCCAAATACTGTACCCAAATTCGACCCTGAACAATATGTCATCCATACATACTTGGAAATAGTAAAACCACTACTAGACATAGCCTTCGACACAGACAGGTAGAAAATAGCAGTAACGCTACTACTGCTGGGCGAAACCGTTGCCACAATTGCACACAAGATCGTCCCCTTCTCTAGGGAAAATCGTAGCATTAGCACAGCTCGACTCCCTTACCTACGACGGAAACATCAACGACACACTCATCCAGGCCAGGCGACTCGTCACCGCCGCATACCCGGGATGCAACAAAGAAACCCGGGAGCAACCTATTTTTAATTCCCTGGTCAGGATTCTCCTTAGCACTGTCAGGGACCAAGATATCCAGCTGGTACGTCGCCTTCTGGCTGCCCGTACTACCCCTCAGCAGATTGATGCGGTAAGCAGATTCCCTACGCAAAAAAACAGCACCAACACGCCCCCCTCGCCCACCCCCAGTCCAGCCCAGCCCTACAACAACGCCATTCATCCCCAAGGCTCAACCTTCACGCAAGCGTCTTGACGCAAATGACAAACTGGATCTTCATCAACCCATGGGAGTTCATTGCATGTAGTAACAAGTTCCCCCTCCATGACATCAGGGAACAGCTGAAAGCAGCTCGGAGGAAATTCACCACGCCAGTACGCCGTAAGATTTCGGTCCCGGAGAATGAGGGCACTGAGGGCGACACCACAACAGAAAACTCCTTAGACCCCCGGGGTAACAGCCCGAGGATGACGATACCCCACAGCAGCTGGGTTTTTAGGGCCACCCCCGCACCTCCCCACGGTGGCAGGGGCCACCTCACAGAAATACCGCTCCCCAGTCTACAACAAGATGAGGCTGAATGGGGTTAAGGCAAGGCTGCTAGTAGATACGGGAGTGGCTAGATCCTGCCTATACAATCACTTCTACTCTCGTCACTGTTCAACCTTCGGCCGGCTTTTCCCCACCTCAGCTCACCTTGCGGACGCAGAAGATGGCCCCCTGCCCATATGTGGGGAAAAGCAGGCCCTACGCGCAGACACGCACCTGAACGTCTCTGCGTTACACCCCTTCATCATCTTTGACTCCTCTTGTCATGTATACGACGGATACCTGGGGCTGGATGTTCTTCAAATGCTCCGGACAAGCATCGATTGCCACGGGCGACGACCCCAGTACAATAAATCCCCGGACCCCAGCCCCCAGCCCATCTGCACGTGCACGCCCTCTCCCTACACCCTCGGTCCCCATTCCTCGCCCCCTGGGGTTCCTGACCCATTGTTTTGCCCTCCCCCCTCCACCCTCACCTTCCCAGCTACCATCGCCTCCAACCTCACCATCCCCTCTCATCATGAGGCCTGGCTGCAACTAAACCGGCCGTC